>MDKJ01161962.1:0-90335 GCA_005239525.1 Nicotiana knightiana | reverse complement strand
TCATATCATGTTAGAAGAAAATGTGGGAAAACTAAAAGATAAGATGTATGCCAAGGATGAACAGATAAGAACTCTTAAAGAAGAACTTGGCAAAGTCAAACATGAACTAGATCGAACTTGTAAATGAAATAAATCCTCTAATGCCTTGACATGGCTTCAAGAGAATCATAGTAGCAACATGAAAGGGATTGGCTTTGGGAGTCAATTGCCCAAGTGGGATCCCAAAAGCAAGTATCTCACTCTCCCTGAGAATAAAATCTGCACCCACTGTGGTAAGACTGGCCACTACAAAATTGAGTGTACTGCA
Organism: Nicotiana knightiana; assembly: GCA_005239525.1. Taxonomy (NCBI): domain Eukaryota; kingdom Viridiplantae; phylum Streptophyta; class Magnoliopsida; order Solanales; family Solanaceae; genus Nicotiana; species Nicotiana knightiana. The sequence continues at coordinate 90,028 of MDKJ01161962.1, read as the reverse complement.
AAAGAGCAGGCCAGTCGAAGAAATGAGAGTTTTGTTAAAAAGAAAAACTGGCTACCAAATTGTGCCAGAAAAAGCTTGATTCATCCATTCTTTCATAGAAAAGGACCCAAACTAGTTTGGGTTCTTAAAACTAACTCCTAATTTCTTTTTGTAGGTTCAAGTGAGAGGAGGCAACCAAATTTGGTATTTGGATAGTGGCTGCTCAAAGCATATGACAGGGAATATGGAACAATTTTCACTTGAAAGCCTCAAAGGAGGAAATGTCTCCTTTGGAAATGGAAAGAAAGGTGAAATTATTGGGGTTGGTAAGGTAGATAAGGATGACACACGTTCCATTGAACATATGTACCTGATAGATGGCACAAAATATAGCCTGATCAGTGTGTCACAACTGTGTGATAGAGGTAACCTGGTTGCCTTTACTTCCACAAAATGTTTTGTGATTAACCTTCTTACTGACAAAATTGTTTTGCAGGGAAAAAGAATGAATAACATCTATGTCATAGACTTGTCCACACTGTCTGAAAATGAACTCACTTGCCTAAGTGTGTTGGACAGTGATCCCCTCCTGTGGCACAAAAGACTTGGTCACGCAAGTCTAAATCAGCTAAACAAACTAGTCTCTAAAGACTTAGTGGTAGGGCTTCCTAACATTAAGTTCAAGGAAGACAAAGTTTGTGAGGCATGTGCAAGGGGGAAGCAGGTAAGATCTTCTTTCAAAAGTAAGAAAATGGTCAGTACCACCAGGACGTTGGAACTGGTTCATATGGACCTATGTGGTCCTATGAGAACTCTGAGCAGAGGTGGTAAGAAATATGTAATGGTGCTAGTTGATGACTATTCAAGGTTCACTTGGACCTTATTTCTGACATCTAAGGATGAAGCATTTGATATGTTCACCTCATTTGTTAAGAAAACTCAAAATCAGTTAGGAAATCAACTAGCATCAATAAGATCTGATCATGGTACTGAATTTGAGAATGCAAAGTTTGCTGAGTTCTGTGATGAACATGGTATCAATCACAATTTTTCTGCCCCTAGAACCCCACAGCAAAATGGGGTTATTGAAAAAAAGAATAGAACTCCTGAAGATATGGCAAGAACCATGCTTCTTTCTAGAAAACTACCTCATAGCTTCTGGGCAGAAGCAATAAACATTGCATGCTACATAATAAATAGATGCATGACCAGGCCTCTGGTAGAGAAAACTCCTTATGAATTACTTAAAGGGAGAAAGCCCAACATATCCCACCTTAGGGCTTTCGGATGCAAGTGCTTTGTGCACAATAATGGCAAAGATTCCCTAGGAAAATTTGATCCCAGAAGTGATGAGGGAGTATTCTTGGGATATTCATCACATAGCAAAGCTTATAAAGTGTACAATAGAATAATTATGTGTGTAGAAGAAAGTGTACATGTTGTCTTTGATAAAACTAACACTCTTTCTGAGAAACAAGAACCAGATGATGAGGAGCTTGGACTGGTGAGAAGCAGTGAAAATATTGAAGCAAACATGGAAGATGGAACAGGTGATGGACCAGGTCCAACTACCCCAAGCAACATGACAGGGGGAACTCAACATGTGAACCTTGGCCCTGATCCTGTTCCACAACAACAAGACACCATGGAACTATCTAGAAGTGAACAGTTGGTTCTCAAACCACACAGATATCAGAGTTCTCACCCTCTTGAGAACATCATAACAGATCTGACATCTGGAATCAAAACAAGATCCTCTTTGAAAAATTTGTGTGCGTTCGATGCCTTTCTATCCTTGATTGAACCAAAGAACATTGGTGAAGCCCTACAGGATGCTGACTGGGTAAATGCCATGCAAGAAGAGCTGAATCAATTTGAAAGAAGTCAAGTGTGGCACCTGGTACCCATACCACTAGACAGATTAGTGATTAGCACAAAATGGGTCTTCAGGAACAAGCTCGATGAGGATGGAACTGTTACAAGAAACAAGGCTAGACTGGTTGTTCAAGGATACAGTTAAGAAGAGGGAATTGACTATGATGAGACCTTTGCCCCTGTGGCAAGACTGGAGGCAATCAGACTTCTTATAGCATTTGCTGCACACATGGAATTCACTCTCCATCAGATGGATGTTAAGAGTGCCTTCCTCAATGGCTATCTGAAGGAAGATGTATTTGTCAAACAGCCTCCAGGTTTTGAAAGCAAGGAGTCACCTGACCATGTATACAAACTTGACAAGGCTCTTTATGGTCTCAAACAAGCACCAAGAGCATGGTATGAGCGTCTATCAAAATTCCTGCTAGAACATGGATACAAACGAGGTAAAATTGACAGCACCTTGTTCTTAAAGGAAAAGGGTAAAGAACTCCTGGTTGTGCAAATATATGTGGATGATATCATATTTGGGGCGACTTCTGAAAAATTGAGTAAGGAATTTTGCTATACTTATGGGGAGTGAGTTTGAGATGAGTAAGATGGGTGAGATAAACTTCTTCTTAGGCTTGCAAATCAAGCGAAACTCAAATGAAACAATGATTCATCAACAAAATTATGTGAAAGAATTGCTCAAGAAATTTAAAATGGAAGACTCAAAGGAAATAGACACCCCCATAGCCACAACTACAAAATTAGATGTGGATGAACCTGGTTCATCCGTTGATCAGAAGCTATACAGAGGGATGATTGGGTCTCTATTATATCTCACTGCCAGCAGACCTGATATTGTGTTCAGTGTAGGACTGTGTGCTAGGTTTCAGGCAAATCCAAAGGAGTCCCACCTAACTGCAGTGAAGAGAATTTTGAGATATCTGAAAGGCACCACTGATTTGTGCCTTTGGTATCCTAAAGGTAGTAATTTCGACCTTGTAGGATATGCCGATGTTGATTATGCGGTTTTCCTGGTTGACAGGAAAAGTACTTCAGGCATGGCTCACTTTTTGGGCTCCTGCCTTGTGTCTTGGGCCACCAAGAAACAAAATTCAGTAGCCTTGTCTACTGTTGAGGCTGAATATATGGCCGTAGCCTCATGCTGTGCTCAGTTCCTATGGATCAAGCAACAACTCATGGACTTTGGTATAGAGGTTGGATGCATTCCTATTTTCTGTGACAACACTAGTGCAATTAGTATGACGAAGAACCCGGTTCATCATAAAAGAACTAAGCACATAGATGTTAGACACCATTTCCTAAGGGATAACTATGAAAAAGGAATGATCTCAATCGAATTTTGTGCTACTGACCAACAAATTGCAGATATCTTTACTAAAGCACTAAGTAGGGAGCAGTTTGAGAGAAACCGGCTTGAATTAGGGATGATTAAGATCACCTAATTGAAAAACAAATTGAAAAAAAATTTTCCTAAAAACACTAACATAGATAATCAACCAGACTAATCATTGCTCAGTATCATGACTTTACTGTCATACTCTCTTTCCATGTATTAATATGATTCCCTGGTTGCTAATGATGTTTTTCTATCTTTGTAAATTGAGGAAAATTCAAGACTTTAACACGATGAACCTGGTTTATCCCAGTTGGTTCATCTGACTGACAAGGTACGTGCTCATCTCCATACAATTATTGAATTAATTACTGCCACACATGAGCAGGACTCTATCTATATTTGGTTCATTTCAAATTCTTTGTACTTATCCCTAAATGAAACCCGTTCCAAGAAGTCTCATCGCTACTTAATTAGCCTAGAGTTAGGGGATTCTTAACTGTCTAATCAATGACACTCCTACATCTATTAGACTCCCACTTGAGTAAATATTCTGCCCGTTGTAAAATTAATATCCACATCTTATAAAAGGGTCATCATTACTTATCCTCTTCATAACATCAATAAGTCGAACCAAGTTCTCTATTCTTCTCTAACCAAAACTGATCGTCTCTTTACTTCCAAAATTATTCATAACAATGTCTTCACCACCCCCTGCTTCATCTTCCTACACAAACTCTGATCATGGGGAAGAAAATTCCAGTCCTAATTCTCCTTCAGTTTACAGTTCACATTCACCAAACAGATCTTCATCCCCTCAAAACCCTCTAGTTCTTGAACCCACTCCTGAACCCACACCTAACCTTCTACTCCAGCCCCCAGGGCACGAAGAGTAAAAGTTTTGGCCAGAAAATCAGTTGTTTCTAGCTCTCGTGCAAGATTCTTGGAGGAAATTCTTAAAGCCAACGAGGTTCATAAGTCTGAATCTTCAAGTGAATCCTTCAAATCCGCTAATAAGGATGAAGCACCAGGTTCATCCAGTTCTGAGCAAGGTAATATTGAAGTTGAATCTGAAACTGCTACTACTGAAAATAGGTTTCTGTTGGTTGGGTCAGTTGTTGATGTAGAAGTGCCAGATAGGCAAAGAAAACTGGGAAAAAATCTTGAGAGAGAGGGAGAAGGAGGTTTTGTAAGGGGATCTGGGGATAACGGTGCCACGTTAGCTATTTGTGACCCCGCTGCTGTGATTAATGAAGAAGGAGTCACATATTTAGGGGGAAGTGTTGTTGGGGAAGCAGCATCAGGCTTAGAGAGCCTACAAGAATCAACAGATGAACCTGGTTCATCTATCGAGGAGACATTGGCTGAGATGCTGAGGAAGCTGGGGGAGTCCTACAATCCCAAAAGGAAAAGAAATTCAAAATCAAAGAAGGTTACTACCCAAATTCCACCAAAGAAAAGAAAAGTTTCTATACCTAATGATGCTCCTGCCCCAAAGGTTCCTGCTACAAGAAGTGTTTTTCGATAAGGAGAAGAGGAGTTAGAAAGTGCTCTGAGAGAGAGCAAGAAAAGGAAAACTGCAAAGGGAAAGGCAAAGGTAGGAGAGCCTATTGAGGTTGTTATTGTTGATGATGAGACGATGGACCTGGTTCATCAAGAGGAGCGGCTAGCTCCAGTTGTGGTTGATACACCCAAGCCCAAGAAGGCTAAGGCTTCCTCAAAGAAGTTAGCTTCTGTGTCTGCCACACCCTCAAGCACTGCTAAAAGGACCAGGTCCAAGGCCAAGAAAGTGAAGGTTGTTGAAGAAGAAGAAGAAGAAGAAAGAGAATGGAGTGGAGGAGAAGAGTAAATCTCTGGTGAGCAATCCGACAAACTCACCATGTTTGGCAAGCGTACTATTCTTAAGGGAAAGCTGGTGAGAGATCAGGAAGAATCAGGAATGATCTTTTTGTTGAATGCACTGGATGTGCAAGGATGGAAGGACATGGTCCTTCACCTGGAAGGAAGGCTGGCAAGGAATGAACTGGTGGAGTTTATGGCCAATGCAAGTGTGAAGGATGGCAGGGTAACCTCCATAGTCAAGGGGATTCAGATCACATTTGATGCAAAGGAGCTGGGAGAGATTCTGAATATCCTGCTGAGGGCTATGATGATTACACTAGGCAAAGATGGCCCAGTCTCGATGGAATGGCCTCAGCTCTCAACATCACCATATTCTTTGGTGAAAATGAGAAGGAACTTTAGCCCAGGCCAGTGTTCAAAAGTGAAATGAAGCCCCAGAACAAGCTACTCTTCGAATTTGTGATCAATTTTCTACTGCGAAGACAAGAGCGTAGGCATATCGCCAGTTACATGGACTTAACACTTATGGAGTGCCTGTACAGGGGAAAGCAGATTAACTGGCTAGCTTTCATCATTCTTCTCTTGGACAGAGTTGTAAATGGAACCAAAGCACACGCTATTCCTTATGGCTTTATTCTGATAGCTGTGCTTGCCCACTTCGAGGTTCCTGTGAAGAAAGCTGAGATAGCTACTGTTAAGGATTATTTTGGGAAGAACACTTTGATGACATGTGATTATATTTTCAATGTTCCTGAGGATGAACCTGGTTCATCTAGGAAGCAGCCAGTCAATAGCAAAGCCAGGTCATTGGTGTAGGAAGGAGAGATAAAGGATGCGGATATCCTTCGATTGAATTCTCGCCTTCATGAGGTTGAAGCTGAGCGGGATGCTCTCAGATCTGAACTAGCCAAGGAGAAGGATAAAAATGAAGGTGTTCTTCAACAAATGCTTTCTATCCTTCAAGCCAATACCCCAACCTCATCTGCCCCTTCCCAACCTTAGGAATTCCAGAGCTACTAAAAACCCCTCATTGCCCAGTTCGGATTTTGTTCTATTTCTGTTTTTTATTGTTTTTGCTCATGGTAGTGACTGCTTTAGTTTTTTTGTATGGTGCTTGAATTGCGTTCTAATCAATGAATTCTGCTGTTTTTGTTATTGACTTGTCTCAGTTTCTTAGATATCTTACATTTATTGGTCTCTTTTGATGATTAATCATGTTTGCACCTGCAGTTGCCTCAATGGCCATGGGTAATTGCTAAAAACTCTGGTAAGCTTCTCATTTTGCAACTTTTAGATGATGCCAAAAGGGGGAAGATATGTGATTTTTCAAATTTTCAAAAAGTTGTGATATTATAACCTAGTGAACATGGTCTCTCAATGATAAATGATTAAAACCATACAAAGTGTTTGAAGTTTATACAGGGTTGGGCACAGAGTTTGTCATTATCAAAAAGGAGGAATTTGTTGACCCAAGTCACTGCATGGTTTTGAAGATTGACAAATGCCTACCCAGTTGAACCAGGTCCATCAGGGCAAACATCTCGAACGAACCAATTGGCACAAGAACCGTACATGCACAAGAGATAAACGTGATCTGTGAATTATCCATGAACTAAGAGGTTGTCTCCTAATGCGAAAAGGTTGCAAATTGATAAGGGGTTAGAGTTCGAGTTCAGCAAGGACAAAAATAAAGGAAGGAAGTTGAGATAAACACAAACTCTTCCAAGGAAGAGTTGCATTAGAACTAAACAAGAACATCTCAACTTCTGGCGCTATATAATGTTGAAGTATTCCTACTGAAGAACAATTCGCACAAATACAGAATTGAAGCAAGAGTTGAAGGCAAAATTACCAGAGAAATTTTGCAAGCAGAATCCTTGTGCGACACAAAGGCTACTGACCAGCTAGAAGAACCAGTTCCATCTGTTTGTCTTTCGAGTCTAGTTGGTTGTAGTAGGTGATTCAATATTGTATCTTTCAGCTTTATTAGAAGCGATTGTAATAGGTACACACTGTTCAAGTTAGAGTTAACTTGAAGCTTGTCGCAATTAGCTAGAGGCTAGTTTGCTACAAAGGGATTAGAGTTAGTCCTAGGTTTACAAAAGAGTTTATTTTGTAAATGTTGTTTGGATCAAAGTTGTAGTGAAGAGTTTGGGAAAATCCTACTGAGGAGTAGGTCGTGGATTTTTCACCTTTTGAGCCTGGTGTTTTCCACGTAAAAATCTTTGTGTTTTTACTTTACTGCATTTATTATTCCGCACCAGTAGAAGTTGGAACACCACGAAGAACCAGGTTCTTCTATTGAGACAACACTCGAAAATTGGACACCGCACAAATCACCCCCTCTTGTGTGGTATTGACGTATAAACATCAGTAGCTAACAAAAAGTAGAAGCAGTTGAGGGCAATGATAAGTTCGGAGCTCTTACAAAAAGTATTCCACGACACCAAAAATTCAAAATTACATCAATTCGGTGTTGGAAAACAACATATGGCCAGTCGGCTTTGATAGAACCTGAGCATAGCTTAAAATACTCCCCGTTCTGACTTTAAGCTATGTGAGTATTTTATCAGTGAAATAGTTTAAAATAATGAAAGATCTGGAGAGAAAGGGGAGAGAGGAGAAAAAAAAAAGAAAAACCCTTGATTGAAGGCACAAATAATGAATTTGGGAGCCTTTTAAAGTGGATTGTATATATTATATATTGTTTATACCGGATAATTAGTTAAACATGGACATTAAGGGTAATAAAGTTTCAAATAGTGTATAGGAACAAAAAAATCTCTATATTAAAAGCACGAAACTCCTTAGCAAAATGTCGTTTGACTTTTTGTACCCCTTAAAAATAAATTTTATATGGACAAAATTGTCATTTAATTAAATTCATAGTATTTAGGATCTTAAAATAATTAACTTTTACTTATTAAATCTTTCCTTATTTGATTATGCAATAAGTTCTCAATTAAACTTTTACCAAATATAAACTTCTTTCCTACTCAACTAACATTTCTTATTCATTAAAATTTTCGGTCACTACTCTCTTGAATTAATTTTTAACTTTTACCTATTGCCTTGGCAATCTTTAACTGTAAAGGGACTTCTTTTTAGAAGGAAATAGAATTCTTATCTGTTTTATTGAAAAGGTAAATTCTTGGAAAGTTAAAGTGGATAATTATAATAGACTTAAAATCTTAAATATTTAGTTAATCCAATGTTTAATATACTAACGCAATTTTAATTTTATCTAACACGGATCATAGTAAAATATAATTTATCCAACATGAAATTATCTTTTGAAGAAATAATTAGCTATCGAAGGCTAAATATAATTAAGATTTGCTACGAAGTAATAAGAGGAAGAACATGAAATAACATGCTAACGCTTAGGAAGAGAAACAAAAACTTTGTTAAAAATTCTAACGTATAATATAATTGCTTAGAAATTTGTGATTTGAGATCTAGACTAATAGTTATTAGTTTGCCTATTTCACCATTAACGAGCTAATTTTTGAACCAACAAAAATTACATTAATTGATCTTATTATATATGAACTCTAATTAATTTCATATTATAATCGGAAAAGGGTCTGATATATCCCTCTAGTATGGTAAATTGTTTAAATTTGTCCCCTGTTATACTATTAGGCCGTAAAAGTCCCTGCCGTCCAACTATCCTTATAAATGTGTCTTTAGTTAGACGGAGGTGTCACGTGGCATCCATCCGTGCATTTGTTTAATCTGGGCACATTATGAGACGACCTGCTCCAGAAACCCATCAACCCATAACCCGCGACCCGCCATTTATAAACCAAATTAGACCCATTTCGACCATTTCATTTCCCCGTAACATTTTCTTCTTCTCTCACTAACCCATTACGACCTCTTCTTCTCCAACATGAAAAAACCCTAACAGCTCTGTTGATTTCCGATTTGAAGTGAAGGAATTCCATAAAGGTAATACATTCCTCCATGAAAATCGTCGTCTTTTCTATATTATTCATCTTAGTATTGCAATTTTTCAGTTTTCTTTTCGTATTTTAGGATTTTTATGCTATGGTTTCGATTTCTTAGATTTCATCCACATCGAACTAAAGTTTCTGAAATTTCATTGATATATCCTTATTTCTTGTATGTTTCTAGTGTTTGCATGCATGGGTTACGCCTTTGTTCTTTATTTATTGCTGGGGTTTTGTGGGATTAAGTTTGACTCTTTATTTTGTGGGATTTTGTGGGGTTTCTTTGTTTGTCCTTTTCCATAAAACATATCTGAAGATTCTGCACTTTTTCTTTGTTTATTAACATATGGTCCCCAATTGTGTGGCCATTTGATTAAAATATTCGGGTTTGTTGGATTCTTCTTTAGGGGAGACCTCTTGTCATAAAAAATTATTTCTTTTGGCATTAATTATTCTTTTCCCAAATCTGCCCATATTTGTCATAAAAAATTCTTACTGACTTTTACACTAATCAAGACCCTATTTTTCTGTTGTGTTTTATAGGTTGTTGGAGATGCTGCTAGTTGACTTAATATTCAATTACGATGGTGGTTGGGTTACTGAGCCTCAAGTTGTCTACACAGGAAAATTGGTGAAGACTTGGACAGGTTATGACTCTGACTTACTTTCACACATAGACATAGTCAATGAATTCACAAATGATCTAGGATTTTTAGGGGTTCAACAACTTATAGTTGCTGCCATCAGGTAAATTTTATGTGATTGAGGGAGATGATGGTATTAGACATTTACAAAGGTTATTATGCAATGAATTCAATGTAGTGAACCTATATGGTATAGATGAATATGAGCCCCCTATTTACTCTATTCCCAATATTGTTCAATATGAAGAAGAATCTAATAATCAAAATGGGAATGATGTTGGTACTGATTGTAGCTTAAGTGATGTAGGATCTGACTCTAGTACTGATTCTGAAGGATACAATTCTGAAGATTTAGTAGCACTTAAATCACAAAAGAAAAGGAAAATAAATGAAAAACTTAGTGACTACAAAGAGTTATACAAAGGTATGTCCTTTAAGGACATGCCAAAAGCTAGGAAGTGTATGAAGTTATATTCTATGGCTAACAAGAAAAGATTAAAATTGGAGAAGAGTGACCTAGAAAGGCTTAGGTATAGTTGTGATATTGTTGGTTGTCCCTTTGTGTGCTTAATATCAAAAGAGAAATTTGGTGGGGTTAAAATCAAGACCTTATCTACTGAACATGATTGTGGTACTACATTTGATAACAAGACTGTTGATTTTAGTACCATTGCACAATATTTCAAGAAGAAGTTACAGGATAATCCTAAGTATAAGGTTAGGGAGATGATGTGAGATTTGAAAAGAAACTTTGAACTAAATGTTAGTCATGAGAAGTGCAAGAGGGCAAAGAGGATGGTATTGGATTCACTAGATGGTAGTTTTTCAGATGAGTACAATAAACTAGAGGCTTATGCCAATGAATTGAGGGAAAGTAACCCTAGTAGTGATGTGATTGTTACACTTTCAAAGAGTGCGCTTAAAGAAGGTTCTTGAGAATGTATGTGTGTTTTCATGCTTTGAAGATGGGTTTCAATTTAGGATTGAGACCTTTTATTGGTTTGGGTGGTACCTTTTTGAAGGGCAAAGCCAAAGACCAATTGTTAGTGGCAGTTGGACAGGATTCATAGAATTATTTTTACCCTTTAGCATGGGAAGTTGTTGATAAGGAGAACAAAAATACTTGAAATTGGTTCCTACAGTTGCTGAAATCTTCTTTGGACCTCAAGGAAGGGGAAGGAATCACATTCATGTCAGATATGCAAAAGGTGAAGTTTTCCGAAATTTCTGATCTGTTATGTCTATTTTTATTTATTTGTTTTACTTGATAATCAATTCTAAATATCTTTCTTTGTTATGCAGGGGCTGCTTGATGCAGTCAAAACAGTCCTTCCCCGGGCACATCACAGGTACTGTGTTAGACATATTGAGTCTAACTGGTGCAAACAGTACAACACAAGGGAAAACAAAAAGCTTTTATGGTGGTGTTCATGGTGCACATATGCAGAAGATTTCAAGGATCATCTGGGGAAATTAGGTGACTTGAACAGAGATGCTGCAGAGGCTTTGTTGAGGTACCCACCTCAGTCCTGGTGTAGAGCATATATGGACACTGTATGCAAGAATCAGTCAGTTGATAATAACTTAACTGATTCATTCAACAAGTGGATTGTGGATGCAAGGCATAAGCCTATAATCAAGATGCTAGAGGACATCAAAATCAAGACTATGAAATTGTTAAGAGAACATGAAGAAGAAGTTAGGAGCTGGAGACATGATTTCAGTCCAAAATGCATGGACTTGTACAATGAGTACCTGCAGATTGCACAAACTGCCTGTAAAGTAAATGCAAATGGTCAGAATGGCTATGAAGTAACAGAAGGATCTGACAAGCATTGTGTTAATCTGGATGTGAAGAAGTGCAATTGCAGGTCATGGGACCTTACATGAATCACATGTCCACATAATATTAAAGTTATACTTCATGAGTTTGGTGATTCAATTGCTGAAATCAATTGGTGGTATAGTAAGGAGGCATTTCTGCTGACTTATAGGAACAAAATACATCCTGTCAGGGGAGAAAAGTTTTGGAAGATTGAACCATCACAAGCAATGGAGCCTCCAGGTTAAGAGAGATAGGCAGAAGGATGAGGCAATAAAAAGACAAGGTGTGTGGTCACAATCTAGAAAAGGAAGAATCATGACTTGTAGTAAATGTGGAGAAACAACTCATAATGCAAGGACTTGTGGTCAGGTAATTATTTGCATTAACTTCAAAGTATTAAATTGTCTTTTACATTAACTTCAAAGTACTACATCTAACTTGTTTTTTTAACTATTTAATCAAGGGAAAGAAGAAAAGTAAGAGAGGAAGAGTCGAACAGGTTGCTGCCACAACTGAGCAGCCTTCCACCAGTTCTACACTTGCTGCCATAAATGAGCAGGCTACCACCAGTTCAGCACCTGCTGCAAAAAAATCAAAAGGAAAGCAGAAGAAGGCTAAAACCAGTTCAGCACCTACTGCCACAACTGAGCAACCTCAAGTTCAAAATGATATCAACTGTTCAGCACCTCAAGCCACTCAACCAAGTCAGGACAGTGGGCTTAGGTTCATGCCTACACCTGGAAGAATTCTTAGGTCAAGTGTTAGACATGAAGAAGATGTTGTTCTTAAGCCAAGAGTTATATTTGAAGTAACTACAAGGCTTAGGATGAGACAACAGGTACAAAAACCAGCTGGAATAAGGTCAATCAACTTCACAGGTGATCATAGTGGTGTTAGTGTACCAACAGATCTGCCATATTCAACCCCAACATTACAGTGGAAGGGGAAGGTTGTTGTAACTGCAAATCAGTTGGAAAAACAAGGGCAAGAAAGAATTGGGAAGCTGAAATCAAGGAGAGAAAAAATGAAGACAAAAGTATAATTTTTTGTTAGGATGAGATGTATTTACTGCAAACTTATAGACAGTTGTGTCCCTTTCAGTATTCTGTAATTTCAGTTTCTTGGTGCTGTTTTGGTGATGTTATAGGTTCTGTTTCTAATGTAATTACTATTTTTTTTGTGATGTATAAACAGTTTCTTGGTGCTGTTTTTGGTTCATAATTATCAATGTAATTATGGTGTTGTTTTACAGTTTCTTGGCAGCATTTCTGTTCAGTAAATTTGTGTTCAAGTGTCAGTTTTTTGGTGTTGTTTATGGTGCTGTTTTACAGTTTTGTTGTGCTAAAATTACAACATTTGTGTTCAGGTGTATCTTTGACCATTTGTGTTCAAGTGTCATTTTTGTGGTGCTGTTTATGGTGCTATTTTACAGTATTGTTGTGCTGTAATTACAACATTTCTGTGGTGCTGTCTATTTTAAGTTGAACAAAAGGGACAATATATAGGAGCATTAATGTAACGACCCGACCAGTCGTTTTGTATTCTAGGACCCCGTGCCCCTAAATGAGACTCCCCGTAGTTGCTTTTACTGATTTATGACTTGCGGGGACGGGTGGTTCCAGGTTTGGAGGAGTTTGGAGTGGTATAGGAACACTTAGTTCCTTAAGGTTGTCCTTAAAGGCCAAGTTTGACTTCAGTCAACATTTTTAGTAAACGACCCCGGAATCAAGATTCGAACATTCCGGTAGGTTCGTATGATGATTTCGGACTTGGGCGTGTGTTCGGAACGAGTTTTGGATGACCCGGGGGCATTTCGGCGCCAATTAGTGAAATAAGAATTTCCTTAAGTTCAAATTGAGGTTTGGAACGTGTTTTTGTGTTATCGAGATCCAAACGGAGTTTCGAGATCAGGAATAGTTTCGTTATGTCATTTATAACTTGCTCGCAAAATTTGGTGTCATTCCGAGTAGTATAGATAGGTTCGGCATATTGAAAGCGAATTCAAGAACTTGAAGTTCTCAAGTTTGATCCAATAGGTTTTGGGGTATGATTTTTAGATTTAGCTTTGTTTCGGACGTTCCGAAGGCTAAAGCGAGTCTGTACTATGATTTAGGACTTATTGGTATATTTGGATGGGGTCTCGGGTGGGCCCAGATGCCATACCGGCATCGAGCAAAGAAAAAACCAGCCTTAAATGACTGTTGGTGCACCAGATCTGGTGCGACCGCACCTGCGGAGGTCAAATCGCAGGTGCGAGACCCCTTCTGCGGTCCGAGTCTCGCAAGCAGCCCATTTCCACATATGTGGACCCCTTTCCGCAGAAGCGGAGCCGCAGGTGTGGACTCCGCTCCGCAGGTGCGAAGCCAGGCCCCCTTCCCCTTCTCCGCAGATGCGAGATTTTTCTCGCAGGTGCGGTCCTTGAGCCGCAGGTGCAGAAAGCCTGTAGGAAGTGAGTTTCGTTTTAAATACGGGACTTAGCCATTTTTTAACACCATTCTTCTTTTTTGGGAGATTTTGAGAGCATGCAAGGAGGGTATTCGACCTAGCTACTATGAGATAAGTAATTCCTACTATAAATTTAGCTTTATACTTGAATTCTTAGGTATATTAACACAATAAAACCATGGGTTAGAGTAAAAACCTAGGTTTTTGACAAAAATGGGAAATTACCAAGAAGTTTGTTAAGGAATCATACAAAAACTATATAATATTGATCCTTAGGCCATGGGTGATAGTTTCCTTCAAAAATTTCCGGAATCCGAGCATGTGGGCCCGAAGATGTATCTTAAGATTTTCCCAATTTAGGTTGAAATGATCGTTTAAGTAGGAGAATTAAGGGCTTTGGAGTGTAGACTGATTTGTTTATGCAATATTTGACTAGTTTCGAGTCCTTGGGCGACGAATTTGGAGTTTCGGGCGAATTCTTGACCCGGGAAGTAGACTTGACGCGAGGTAAGTCTCCTTTCTAACCTTGTAAGAAGGAATTTTCCCCATAGGTGAATTAAATGATTATGTGTTATTGTTTGTGGGGGACTACGTACGTGCGAGATGACAAGAACCTGTGCGTAGTGACTATTATTGTTATGTCCGGGTAGTTAGGCACACACCATGCCATGTGAATTCCATTAAACTTGAGTTATATGCCTTGTAACTTCATTTTGTGCAACTTTTTTTCAAGAAAATCGAGAATTTGGTGTTTAAAAAGAATTGTTATTTGGAAAGGATTGAAAGAAAGATGTTGTGTTTTCATGCGACCGCTTTGCAATTTATATCCCGCGAGCGGAGTGATTCTTTCCCCACTCTCATGGGAGCGGGCCGTACACCATGGCAGGTTAATAGATGCATCTATGGTTCGCGTCGTTCGACCCTTCGGCAGTGCACAGTTATTATTATTATGTTGGCCCAGGCCGGATGTCCTTATTCCACTATGTGCATGCTATTTGCTTGATGTTATTTATGACCGTTGAGATGTGAAATATCCTGGAAGATCGAACTGAAAACTTGTAAATTTATGTTTCACTACGTATTTGGATTTTTTTTACGATTCGATATTTATTTCCTTACTATCCATGCTTAGATGTTGTCCTCTTTTAAATGATCACCTAAATATATTGTTTGGACCCTAGTAAGTGTCAAGTCAGCCTCTCGTCACTACTTCTTCGAGATTAGGCGGGATACTTATTGGGTAAATATTGTTTATGTACTCATGCTACGATATGTACTTAATTGTAAAGGTTCTGAGGCAGGTGCATCTTGGTACCAGTCCGGAGCTCGTTCCTGAGTTATACTGGTCGAGGCTTCACGGTGAGCTGCTTCTCTTGGCGACTTCCAGCAGCACTTTGGAGCTACTCTTTTGCTATTTCTGTCTGTACTTACTCCGACAGTAGGACATGCTTTCATTCTTTTGATATTATTCTATTAGATGCATGTAGACTTGTGACACTAGTTCCTGGCACACACACTAGTAGACTTTATTTTGGAATGTAATCGTAATTATGACTTCATGATTATTTATTTTTGTATAAAGTCTCCTAAGTTATCCGTTTCTACTTAATTTCTCAAAACTAAGTTAAGCAAGTGTTGAAAAATGTTTTGGTAAACTACATGAAATTCACTAGTAGATAAGGTTGGCTTGCCTGAATGCGGTGTCGGGCGCCATCGCGACCTGGGTTAGGATTTGGGTCGTGACAATTAAAAAGGGACCATATGCCATAAAACAATTCAAACTAAGTTCTAGTACTTAAAAAGGGACCATATGCCATTGAACAATTCAAACTAAATTCAAACATGGTCGCGATGGCGCCTATCGTGTTTCTAGGCAAGCCTATTTCAAAAATTACTACTAAATCCATTATATGAAATTAATAAAATAATATCAACATTTAAATTTCTCATAAACTAAATCAATTCTAAGTATGATTAATATAAAAATACGGAAGCTAGCCCCAAAAATCAGGGTGTCACTAGTCATAAGCGTCTAAAACTATCAACTAAGATAAATAAATTGCCCAAAAGAAGAAATAGATGATAAAAAGAGTAACAAGGTCCTGCGGATGCTAGCAGCTACTTTGCAGTCTCCACAGATAGCCGGTCTGAACTCAACGATGATTGCCTTCCAACTCACCTGGATCTGCACATATAGTGCAGGGTGTAATATGAGTACAACCGACTCAGTAGTAACAAAAATAACTAAGGAACTGAGTAGTAGTGACGAGCTAAGGAAAACAGTCCAATTATTTATTTTCACAATTTACAATAAACAAGTAAATTCCATAAAACCAACAAATGCCACAAAGAAATTAACAGGTAAATGCAGCAACAACAAAAGTAAATGCAACCTCACAGCAATGTCACTCCATCACTCAGCACTTGCACTCAACACTCAACACTCAACACTCAACACTCTGTGCTCACTGAGGGTGTGTACAGACTCCGGAGGGGCTCCCAAAGTCCAAGTGCTAAGCACGGACAACTCACGTACCATCATATCAATACCTGGAATCGCACGGTCAACTCACGTGCTACGCGGACAAATCACGCGCTATGGTGTCAATACCTGGACCTGCACGGTCAACTCACGTGCTACGCGGACAACTCACACGCTATGGTATTAATATCCTCACAACCAGGCCATCATATCAATACCTGGATCCTCACGGTCAAGTCACATGCTACGCAGATAACTCACGTGCTATGGTATAAATACCTGGACCCACACGGTCAACTCATGTGCTACGCGTACAACTCACACGCTATGGTATTAATATCCTCACAACCAGGCCATCATATCAATACCTGGATCCGCACGGTCAACTCACGTGCTACGCGGATAACTCACGCGTTGTGGTATCAATACCTGGACCAGCACAATCAACACACGTGCTACGCGGACAACTCACGCGCTATGGTATTAATATCCTCACAATATTGTCCATCGGCCTCACTCAGTCAGACACTCTCAACATGCCACTCTGGCCATAAATAAACGGGGTTCTCGACCCAAAAATAGTATTTCATTTCAAGAAATAGTAATATCATCAAATAGAAGTGTCAACAATTTCACAAGAAAGACTGAGTGTAAAATCATAGTTCCAAAGTGAGAAATATCAGTAAAATAGCTCTCAAGGGGTTAAAATAGATCGGCACTAGGCCCCAAACATGGCTTACAACCCAAATATATCAAAACATGATAATACTATAAAATATATACTTTAAAAGCAGTTTCGCAACTCAATAGTTTCCTAAAAGGAACATTTTCTCAAATTTCCAGTTCGTGCACGCCCCACACTCGTCATCCAGTGTGTGCGTCCCTCCAAAATCCGTGAAAGGATGTAAAGTCCGGGGTTTCACACCCTCAGGACAGGATTTAAAGACATTACTTACCTCAAACTAGCCCGAAAAGCTATTCCGCAACACGCTTGCCTCTCGAATCAACTCCCGAGTGCTCCAAATCTATCAAGTTATGATTTTTCACATCAAATTATGCTAAGGGGATGAATTCCAATTGAAAAATATCAATTTTAGTACAAAACCCGAAATTAGCCAAAACCCGACCCCCGGGCCTGCGTCTCGGAACTCGACAAACTTTATACCAAAAACGATCCTCATCGTCTCACAAATCCGTACATATAAAGAACACTGAAATCGGAGTCCGTTTGACCCCTCAAATCATCCCTAAAAGGCCTCTTAAACTCAAGCCCTAATTTTACCTTTTTCTACTCATTTTTCCCAATTAAACACTGTTAATTTGGTTCTTAATCATATATAATCGAGTTATTGGGTCCAAAAGCCTTACCTCGATGAAGAACAATCGTATTCCCTCTTCAAAATCGCTCCAAAAGCTCAAATCTCGTTCAAAAATGGAAGAAAACTCGGACTGCTCGTTATATATACACTGTCCAGAATTTTCGCGGTACTGTTCACGCGGTATTGTCATGCGGTATTGTTCACGTGGTACTGTTCATGCGGTACTGTTCACGCAGTATTGTTCATGCGGTACTGTTCACGCGGTACTGTTCATGCTGCTGTGAAAAAAATACAACAGCTTTTCTTCTAGTCTAAATTGATCTGTTAACCTTCTGAAATCCACTCGAGGCCCTCGGAATCTCAACCAAATATACCAACATGTCCCAAAATACAATACAAACTTAGTCGAGCCTTCGAAATATCAAAACACCAAAATCACATCGAATTCAAGCTTATGAACTTTGAAATTTCTAAATTTCACCAACGATGCCGAAACTATCCAAAACACCTCCGATTGATCTGAAATTTTGCACACATAACCAAAATGATATTATGAACCTGTTCCAACTGTCGGAATTCCATTCCGACCCCAATAACCTATTTTCCACTGCCGATCGGAAATTGCCAAAAACTAACTTTCGTCAATTCAAGCCTAATTCTACCACTGACCTCCAAATTACATTCCGGACACACTCCTAAATCTAAAATCAACCGACGAAGCTAATCGAATCATAAAAATTCAAATCCAAATTTGTTTACTAAAAAGTCAAAAACTTGGTCAAGCCTTTCAAATTTAGAGCTTCTAGCTGAGATCATTCTCCCAAATCAATTCTGGATAACCTGAAATACCAAAATCGATATTTCATATAAGTTATAACACATCATACAGAGCTACTCATGGCCTTAAACAACCGAGCGAAGTGAAATTACTCAAAATGACCGGTCGGGTCGTTACAATAGAACATCTAGTACTTGGAAACATACATTCACAATTGATGTAATTGTTTTACAATGGCTAAAAAACTCTAGTACTTAGGAACATACATTAACAAGTGAAATATGGACCATGTGCCATTTTCAGCAAACACAATTTACTTCATCCACATTGCCGCATCAAATCCAACAAAAAGTGCAACTGAAATCCAAATAAACATCTTTATCTTAACCACTTTATCTTCTATTTCCCTTGCTTTGTTCACTTCAACATCTTTTGCAACCTCCAAAGCTTCAACTTTTTCCAACAGCTTGTCTCTTTCTATCTTGCACGACTCCAATAATTGCTTCAACATATTGATTGTAACATTAGCAGCGTCCAATTTATACTGCAACTTACTGATTTCTACCAAAGCTCGGTCCGGAAAAGGTTCGTCTTGACATTTCCAATACCCACACGACTCATTCTATCGAAAATGAACAATAATTAGGTTAGAAGGAATACAAATTCAATATTTGTACAAACAATTAACAAACTTACTTCAGGTTTTGCACATTTATAGAATCTTCTTTCGGGATTTTGAGGTGTGTTCGATCGGAAGTGGTTGGCAATCTCTCCACAATGGCACCTCTTCTTTGATGTTGCACTAGACTCCGACATTTTTATGGTAAAATTTGGTACAATGGGTTGTCTTCCAGTTCCTAATCGCAGAGGGTTTGATGGAGAAGGTAGTAGGAGTATAAATTAGGGTTGGGGTTTTAATTTGGTTTATAAATTAATAGGTCGCGGGTTATGGGTTGGTGTGTTTCTAGAGCGGGCCGTCTCATAATGTGCCCAGATTAAACAAATGCACGGATGGATACCACGTGGCACCCCCGTCTAACTAAGGACACATTTGTAAGGATAGTTGGACGGCAGGGACTTTTACGGCCCAATAGTATAACGGGGGACAGATTTCAATAATTTACCATAGTAGAGGGATATATCAGACCCTTTTCCGTATTATAATTAGACTCCTTTCCAAGTCCATTAACATTTTTTTTAATTTTTGTATTATACTTGATATTACGTTCAATAATTAGAACCAATAACTAAAAGAATAGTTAAAGAGAGAGCTCAAGAGTGAATGGAGGTCGATAAAAATCAATAACACTATCAGTTTTGCAAATACAGAACTCCAAAAATGAAATATTGATCGTTATTTACCATTATAAATAGAATATGATTGGATATAGTAATATTACTAAATATTTGAAAGTTTGTATGAGCTAGCATTAGCCATTCGAATCAACCAGAAAATAAAGTATTTTCTTATGTGAGAATAAATAATTAAAAATTAACTAATTAGCAAAATAATTCAATTTAATTTTTTTACTGATTTATCATACAAATAAAATTACTTTTTAAATTAATGTTATAAGGTACATATGTTATGCCCTTAAGAAGAGAATCGGAAGCAAAAGAAATCAAAAAATAGGAAGAATGTCAGTTATAGTATAATATTAAGAGTCAAACTGAAATATTGCTACATATTGAACTTAATTAGCATTTTTCACTTAGCTGGCATTTTTTTAGCTTTTATTTTATAAATCAAATAATATATATATCAATTTAAAAATTATACTCATTGAATTGAATACACGTGCAACGCGCGCAACCTAAAACTAGTTATTATAAAAGCATGAATAATTTATGCTAAATGTTGAACGACTAAAATATCCCAAAATATTGATAAACTTTTATGCCCTTAAATATTTGTATAATTTAAGGATCTAATTGTAAGTACGTAATGATAAAATTCTTTTTCGATTTAAACTACACATACGATGACCCTAAAAAGTTGATCCTACTTGGATTAGAAAGGCCCGTCCATAATTTCCTCTTTATTTTTTTACTTACGTAAGATGCCTAGCATATAATGAAATTGCATACATGGAGATTTAACCTTTTTTTGTATTTTGTGATTTTTTTTATTTTATTGTATGATTTTGTTGTGATCGGACAAAAAATGAGCCCGTAGGATATTGGGTTTTTAAGTTACGCCCATGTGGACTGACCCGACCCACTTATACAAAATAAGGCTGATAAAAATTTATTAACTTCCATAGATATAGGAGAAATGATATACGTTAAACAGAAGTGGCAACATGGAAACAGAAAAGTTATCAGCAGTTCTCTATTCTCCCTAGCAAGAAAAAGAAAGAACACATAAACTTTTAGACATCTAGTTTGTGAACAAAAACTCTATATCCTGAAAATTCAGAATACGACTTGGGGCTATTATTTTGGTGATGAGTTCGACAATTCTTCCGCTGCTTTATTGACAGGTACGCTAATGTTATTCTCACCCCGCAATTATTAAACTATCATTGGCGTAAGAGCAATCTATTATTTGTTCACGTTTATTGATTGCCTCCATAAAAATATTGTGTTTCGTAGAGTTCGTAATTTACTGTCTGTTGAATTACTTTGTTGACAATGTATGAGCGTTATGGCTAAGTTGTGGAAACGAATAAACTTTTTTTATTGATTGTTTTGTTTCTTTAGACATAGAATAAGTTAAGTGAAATTGCAGATTTCTCTTTGACTGTGTCGCACGATTTTAGTGTCGTATCTTCCAAGAAATCAGTTGATTACCGGTAATCTTCACTCTGTGATCTCTCTGGTAATCTTCCCAATTACACTAGGATCCAAATACTCATTATTCTTTTGGATTGTTAAATATTTTGAGTATGTGAAGCGGACTTAGTGTTTGAAATTAAAAGAATAATAATTGACAGTTATATTGGGATCCTTTGTGAAATTGAAAATAACACCAGTTGATTTTTTTTTCTTTCGGAAGAGAAGTAGTTGTGCCTATATTTTATTCTTTTACATTACAGATAGAAATCTCTTCAAAATATAAGTATTCATAAAAGTAACGCGTTCTTGTCTTTCTATTCCTATTTGGAATTAAAGGAACAGAGGGATTAAGTAATTCATTCTTTACCAATTTATTAATTACAGATTGGTTATTCTCTCCGATCTATATTTCAACTGCCATGTTGGTCTCTTGTTTAAAGTTGGAAAGGCACAGAAGCAAAAGAAGGCTATTTCAAGATTTGTTTTATAATTAATATATACATTTGTTGACAGAATATGGAAAGTCAATATTAACATGAAAGGTTCTTCATCTCTTTGGTCATGTTACAGTTTTGAACACATGGGTGTTACCTCACTGAGTATTGTATTTTTTTTTTTTTTTTTTTTTTTTTGCTTTGTTGACACTAAATAACTCTTGTTTTCTTAAATAGAAAATTTTGGTTAGTCTTAATCCCTTAAATTAAGATCTCCCTACAAGTAATTGTGATACATGTTGTCACATTAAATGGTCATAGCCATTCTTATTGTTTCCTTGGTCATGTTTCAGATATGGCTAAACAGGACAAGCTCGAATTACTCCAAGTGGGAATTCTTGAAGTCA
This sequence comes from Nicotiana knightiana, assembly GCA_005239525.1. Lineage (NCBI taxonomy): Eukaryota > Viridiplantae > Streptophyta > Magnoliopsida > Solanales > Solanaceae > Nicotiana > Nicotiana knightiana. The sequence continues at coordinate 67,919 of MDKJ01161962.1, read as the reverse complement.
AGGAAGGGGACAACGTAGAAGGATACGTCGTCGCAGGATTTATTTCTATAATGATTCAGACTCGGAGCCTGAAGTCATCAGGAATATCCCAAGGGCAAGACAAATGAGTTTAGGGATTGAAGGGTTGAACGAAGGGAAGGAGAAAAGAAATTTCGGGAGTTTAAGGAATTTAAAATGGACTCTAATGCATACATTCCTGAACATGTACACCTTTTTAGGTTAAAAGAGCTGAATTGGCTAATTACATAAAAAAAATACTGATTGGAAAGCATTAGCTATTTTAGCAGACTCTCTTCGAGATCCTTGGGGTGAAATTTTAACTGAGATTTATTATGATGTTTGGCCTAGTGCACCTTTTAGCATATATGAGCAAGAGTTAGTGATCGATTGGTACATGTATGTCCTAAAAAATATGTAAATTGTTATTATGTGTTTTATCTTAATGAAATTTAAATTATGTTATTTGTCTCACCAGTAGCATACATTATTTATTATATTTTTTTAAATGGATTAAGACTTAAAATAAAGTACACACTAAGAAGTGATTTTAATATTAATTAATATATTTAGATATAGATGATGAATGAAAATGTAGTGACCGTTCGATTTCGATTCTATACTAAATGTAAAATTAATTTTACTTGAGTGTGTATTCACATGCATAAATTGACTGAAGTATATATTGATTGATTTAAACTTGTGAAATTATCTCTAATAACATATATGGCATCGAAAAGTATCACTGCTGACTTGAACAAGGGTAACAAACTGAATGATGAAAATTATGACATCTGGAGTCGTAAGATGTGGTATGTACTCGAAGAGCAAGATTCTCTTGAAAGTATTAATCATGTTATGAGCCACCCAGAAGAGAGTAACACTGCCCAACACAGGAGGGATCTGGAAACTTACAATATTTGGAAAAAAAAGATTCCACTACACGTGAAATTATTGTAAGTTCAGTTGCTGATGATCTCATCCACAAATGTGAGCAATATCCTACTGCTCAAGTCATGTGTGCACATTTAAGAGAGGAAATGGGGGTACCACTGTGACACACCTTCGACAACGGACAATCAAGTTTGACACATACAAAAAGCGTCATAATAACGGTGTCAAGCAACATCTAAGGGTGATTTCAAATATGATTGCTCAACTCAAAAGTGTTGGACATGTTCTCTCTGATGAGCAGCAGGCTCGGGCAGTGATTCGGTCTCTTCCCAACAATTTGTATCATCTGAAGGTTAACTTGACCCACAATGATAGTATCAAAACTTTTGTTGATGTTGCCCGTCATGTGGAGCTTGAAGACGAGCGACTTGGTACTGCTAAAGTTGTGCCTAATGCCTTTGTGGAAGAATCAAGTGGTACAAAGAGATAAAGCTTCAAGCGCAAGAGAAACTGGAAAAATGACGGAAAGGGTAAGGAGACCGGAAAAACATCCTCCAACAAAAGAAACAAATCAAATTCCATGAAAGGAAAACGGTTCTACAAGAAGAAAGAGAAGAGCAAGATGAAGTTATACAATTTCCAAGTCCCAAGGCATTTTTCTCATGAGTGCACTGAGCCGAAAAATGTAGCATTTCAAAATACATCTCTTAGTGATATATATGTTTCTAGCACTGTTTTACTAACTGAATTTTATCCTGTGTGGATTATAGACTCAGGGTACACCGAACATGTGAGCCGCGATAGAGAAGCATTTATAGAATTTCGTCGAGTTACCTGGATCAAAGCATGTATATATGGGAAATAATGCAAAACGTGAAGTCAAAGAGATAGGCACTTGTAGAAAGGACATGCATGGTGGCCGATCTTTGATGTTGCATGACGTCCTATATGTTCCAAAGATTCGACGAAACTTAGTATCTGTGTCTGTTCTTCTAGATTTAGATTTCAATTTGAACTTTAGTTGCAATGGTCTTAGAATTATTCAGGACAATGTTTTTTATGATTTTGGACATCGTTATGATGGTTTTGTTGTGTTAGATTGTAATCCTTCTACGTATAACTATTATGTTGACCGTAGTGTTATGGTATGTTATTCTAGTAACAATGATGTTGATGTTATTATATGGCATGCAAGATTAGGTCACATAGGGTAGGATCGAATGAATAGATTGGCTAAGGAAGGAAATTTAGGTTCTTTCTCTAAAATTAAAATTCCAACTTGTGAAAATTGTCTTGCCGAAAAGATTACACGTAAACCATTTGAAAGGCTAAGAGAGTTACTTTTCCATTGAAATTAATTCATTATGATATATGTGGTCCAATGAATGTGAGGGCTAGGTCTGGTGCTTTATATTTAGAAATTACATTCATTGATGATTTCACACGCTTTGGTTATGTCTATTTGATTTATCATAAATCTGAAGCACTTGAATGCTTTAAGAAATATTTGAATGAAGTTGAGAATCAATTAGACAAAAGGATTAAGACCTTAAGAACCGATAGAGGGCGTGAATATCTATCAAAAGAATTTAAAGAATTATGTAATGAAAAGGTCATCACCAGGTAGTTAACTATCTTGTACACACTTCAACAAAATGGTGTAGCAGAAAGGAGGAATTGAACACTACTGGACATGATAAGGTCCATGATGTGGCAGGAAAATTTAGCTATCTCCTTTGGGGAGATGCGTTATTGACTGCAACCTACATATTGAACAAAGTGCCTTCTAAATCAGTTTCTTCCACTCCTTATGATCTATGGACTGGTCATAAACCAAACTTAAAGGATTTACGACCTTGGGGTTGTGATGCATATGTAAAAGATTCCTTTAGCAAGTTTGGTAAATTAGGTCCAAAAGGCAAGAAATGTATCTTTATAAGATGTTCAGAACACTCCAAAGGGTATGTGTTCATTGGTGAATTAGAGGATGGAAGTATTTCTGAGATTGAATCACGAGATGTCACATTTCTGGAAAATGATTTTCCAAAGAAGGGCGAGGTAAAGAATGGAAAGCCTCTTTATGAAATGTTGAACTCAGATAGTCAACAAGTGTCTTCTGACATAGTTGATAATCAAATTGATCAAGATCTTATTCTTGATTCGAGTGGGAGTGGGAACTCTCAATCCCAAAATCCTTCTGACGAACCTGATTTTCAACTACGAAAGAGTGCCAGGAAAAATATACCCAAACGTACTTATGAAATTAAAGATTTATGTTTTCTTGGTATCTCCCACAGAAATGGATGAGTCAAATTCTGTGACTGAGGCTTTATCGAGCCATGCAAAATATGAGTGGATGAAAGCAATGAAAGAAGAATTAGAGTCCATGAAAACCAACAAAGTCTGGGATCTAGTTGACCTTCCGCCTAGGCGTAGAGCCATTGGGAACAAATGGGTTCTCAAAGTTAAATGCAAAGCGGATGGGTCAATAGAAAGATACAAGGTAAGATTGGTGGCAAAAGCCTTTACTCAAGAATCTGGAATAGATTATGAGGAAACATTTTCACCAGTTGTAAAATTTACCTCAAATCGCTTACTTTTGGCTATTGTTGCACGTTTGAATTTTGAATTATCAAATGGACGTGAAGACAACTTCTCTCAATGGAGAACTAAACGAAGAAATCTACAAGGAATAACTTGTAGGCTTCATCATTAAAAGCCAAGAAAAGAAGGTCTGTAAATTGAAAAGATCTATTGATGTCCTGAAGAAATCTTCAAGGAAATGGTATTTAAGATTTCACAAGGAGGTGATCTCGTATAAATTCACCATGATCAGTGAAGACCATTGCATTTACGTGAAGAAGTCCAATGATATGTTTGTAATTCTTTCTCTTTACGTGGATGATATTTTATTGGTCGGAAATAATTTGGAGTATTTGAAAACTATCAAGACATGGCTTTCGAGGTCATTTGACATGAAAGATATGGATGAGGCAGACTATATCCTTGGAGTTAAGATCCAAAGAGACCGTTCCAAAAGGTTATTGATTCCAACTCAAGAAACTTATTTAAAGAAAATTTTGGAGCGTTTTCGCATGAATAGTTGCAAATCCATGGATACTCCTATAGAGAAAGGTGAAACTTTAAGCCTTGAAATGTGTCCCAAGACTGAGAATGAAAATGAAGACATGTCTCGAGTTCCATATTCAAGTGATGTCGGGAGCTTGATGTACGATATGATGTGTCCAGACATTTGTTATGTTGTAGGTCTAGTTAGCAGGTATCAATCTAATCCTAGAAGAGATCATTGGAAAGCTGTGAAGAGAATTTTCAGATACCTGAAGGGAACTACAGATTATTCACTATGTTATAGTGGAAATAATTTATACTTAAGAGGATATACAGATGCTGATTGGGCTGGTGAACGGAATGATAGAAAATCAACATATGATTATGCCTTCTTACTTAATAGTGGTGCTATATCATGGAAAAGTAAGAAACAAACCTGTACAACCCTTTCAATAATGGAAGCTGAGTTCATGGCTTGTGCGTATGCAGTACAAGAAGTTGTTTGGTTGAAGAGATTCTTTGAACATTTGGATATTACAAAGAACTCTTCGGATCCCATGACTCTATATTGTGATAGTCAAGCGGCTATTGCATATACAAAAGATCCTAAGTATCACAACATGATCAAACACATTGACATCAAGTATAACTTTGTGAGAGACATGGTAGCAAGTGAAAAGATAAATTTACAATACATTCCTCCGCGAAGCATGATAGCTGATCCTTTTACAAAGGCGATATCTAGAGACCTGTTTGAGAAACATGTTATGACTCTAGGTTTGCGAAGGATATGAACATATTTATGTATTGTAAAATGTATTTAGTATTATAATATGCTCATCAATATTTGACTCTTGAATTTATGCTTATATCTCGTATGCATGTGATGAATGTTTTGTTGAAAAAGTGTGTCGAACAAGTCACGAGATTGGCTCTCTCACACGAGCAATCGGCTCTTACGTTAGAATCGTGAAGAGATGAGACCTTATAGAACCTTGGATAATGAGAGTTTATATTTACTTGTATAGGTCGATCTTGACAACTAATCAGACTTACGAATTTCACTGTTCTATTATGACTTGTTTTGTAAGCTAGATGCGAGTTTCTCTAAGAAGATGGTTTGAGGATTATTGAAGTGAGAAACTCGGGTTATACATTTGGAGGTGTCTAGACCAAGATCTGTACGGTGTTGAATGATTAAAAGAATAAGACACGCGCGCCAATATAAGGTGAGAACACCGTAATATGTGTTTCATACCAGGTGTGTAACGACCCGACCGGTCATTTTGGGTTCTAGGACCCTGTGCCCCTAAATGAGACTCCATGTAGTTGCTTTTACTAATTTATGACTTGCGGATATGGGTGGTTCGAGGTTTGGAGGAGTTTGGAGTGGTATAGGAACACTTAGTTCCTTAAGGTTGGCCTTAAAGGCCAAGTTTTACTTCGGTCAACATTTTTGGTAAAAGACCTCGGAATCGAGATTCGAAGGTTCCGATAGGTTCGTATTATGATTTTGGACTTGGGAGTGTGTTCGTAACGGGTTTTGGATGACCCATGAGCGTTTCGACACCAAATAGTGAAAAAAGAATTTCCTTAAGTTCAAATTGAGGTTTGGAACGTGTTTTTGTGTTATCGAGGTCCAAACGGAATTCTGAGATCCGGAATAGTTCTGTATTGTCATTTATGACTTGCTCGCAAAATTTAGTGTCATTCCGAGTAGTATAGGTAGGTTCGACGTGTTGAAAGTGAATTCTAGAATTTGAAGTTCAAAGTTTGACTCAATTTGGTTTTGGGGTCGGATTCTTAGTTTCGTTGTTGTTTTTCGCGTTCCGAGAATTTGAGCTAGTCTGTATCATAAATACAGACTTTTCAGTGCCTTTCGATGGTCCCGGGCGGCTCGGATGAGTTTCGGACCCCTCGGAGCTAAATGCCAAACACCAGATTTTCTCACTCTGGTTTCCTTCTATGCGTTCGGGGGTGTGCTCACGCGTTCGCATAGAAGGAGTTGGGCAGGGGTGAAATTACCCTATGCGTTTGCATAGGCACGCTGTGTTCGCATAGGGTAAGTCAGTGGGCCGGCTAAGATTTACCTTCTGCGTTCGCACCCTCGGAGCTAAATGCCAAACACCAGATTTTCTCACTCTGGTTTCCTTCTATGCGTTCGCGGGTGTGCTCACGCGTTCGCATAGAAGGAGTTGGGCAGGGGTGAAATTACCCTATGCGTTTGCATAGGCACGCTGCGTTTGCATAGGGTAAGTCAGTAGGCCGGCTAAGATTTACCTTCTGCGTTCGCACCCCTCCCCACCGTGTTCGCGTAGGTCTAGCCCAGCTAGCCTCCGTGTTCGCATGACCCCATCCGCGTTCGCATAGAAGGTCCCTCAGAGGGGCCTGGGCCTTAGCCTTCACGAACGCACTACCCCAGCCGCGTTCGCATAGAAGGGGGAAGCTGGGTAGTGACATTAAAGTCGAGACTTAGTCTCTTTTTAAGCCATTTTCTTTACTTTGGACGATTTTGAGAGCTTGCAAAGAAGATATTCGACCTAGCTACTGTAAGGTAAGTAATTTCTATCATAAAATGAGTTAAATACTTGAATCCTTAAGTATATTAACACATTAAATTAGTAGAAATCATGGAATTAGAGTAAAACCTAGGGTTTTGATAAAAATGAGAATTTACCAAGAAATTGATTATGGAATCATACAAAAACCATATAATATTGATGCTTAGGCTATGGGTAAAAATTTCCTCCGGAAATTTTCGGAATCCGAGCATGTGGGCCCAGAGGTGTATTTTAGGATTTTCCCAATTTAGGTTGGAATGATCATTTAAGTAGGAGAATTAAGGACTTTGGAGTATAGACTGGTTTTTTATGCAATATTTGACTAGTTTCGAGTCCTTGGGCGACAAATTTGGAGTTTCGGGCGCATTCTTGACCCGGGAAGTAGACTTGACACGAGGTAAGTCTCCTTTCTAACCTTGTAAGAGGGAATTTTCCCCATAGGTGAATTAAATGATTATGTGTCAATGTTGTGAGGGACTACGTACGTGTGAGGTGACGAGAGCCCGTGCGTAGTGACTATTATTGTTATGTCCGGGTAGTTAGGCCCACACCATGCCATGTGAATTCCATTAAATACATTTATATGCTTTGTAACTTCATTGTATGCAACTTTGTTTTTAAGAAAACCGAGAATTTGATGTTTTAAAGGAATTGTTATTTGAAAAGAATCGAAAGAAAGATGTTGTGTTTGCATGCGACCGCTTCGCAATTTATATCCCGCGAGCGGAGTGATTCTTTCCCCTACTCTCATGGGAGCGGGTCGTACGCCACGGCGGGTATTTATAGATGCATCTATGGTTCGCGTCGTTCGACCTTTCGGCAGTGCACAACTATTATTATTATGTTGGCCCAGGCCAGATGTCCTTATTCCACTATTCGCATGCTAATATTGCCTGAAGTTGTTTATGACTGTTGAGATGTGAATTATCCTGGAGGATCGAACTGGAAACTTGTAAATTGATGCTTCATTATATATTTGGATTTTATTTCGGTTCGATATTTATTTTCTTACTATCCATGCTTGCTTGTTGTCCTATTTTAAATTATCACTTAAATACATTGTTTCGACCCTAGTAAGTGTCAAGTCGACCTCTCGTCACTACTTCTTCGAGATTAGGCAGTATACTTACTAGGTACATATTGTTTATGTACTCATGCTACACTCTGTACTTAATTGTACAGGTTCTGAGGCAGGTGCATCTGGGTTCCAGTACGGAGCTCGTTCCTGAGTTTTACTGGTCGAGGCTTCACGGTGAGCTGCTCTCCTTGGCGATTCCCAGCAGCACTTTGGAGCTATCCTTTTGTTATTTCTGTCTATACTTACTCAGACAATAGGACAAACTTTCATTCTTTTGGTATTATTCTACTAGATGCCTGTAGACTTGTGACACTAGTTCCCGGCACACACGCTAGTAGACTTTATTTTGGGATGTAATCGTTAGTTATGACTTCATGATTATTTATTTTGCATAAAATTTTCCTAATTTATCTGTTTCTACTTAATGTCTCAAAACTAAGTTAAGCAAGTGTTGAAAAATGTTTTTGGTGGACTACCTGAACTCACTATTAGATAATGGTTGGCTTGCCTGACGGTGGTTTTGGGCGCCATCGCGACCTGAGTTAGAATTGGATCGTGAAAACATGGTATCAGAGCTCTAGGTTCACGTAGGTCTCACAAGTTATGGGCAAACCCAATAAAGTCTTGCGGAGACGTTTGTATTTATCTTCGGGAGGCTATAGGGTGTTAGGAAACCTCTCTTTGTTTATATTCTATCGTGCAGTTGATGGTATACTAAATCTCATTCTTTTATTCTCTCACAGATGGTGAGGACGCGCGCAGCCGACGTTCCGGACCCAGGAGGGGCCACTACCCCTGTCATCTGAGGCCCTGGCAGAGGCCAGGGGAGGGCACCGACCCGAGGTAGGGGACGAGGGCATCCTAGGATTGTACCAGTTGCACCCCCTGCATATCCAGTAGAGGATCCCATCACTGAGGAGCAGGGCGAGGTGCCCGCAGCAGATCCTGCCCCTTTGGATTTTACGACAGCGCCAGGATTTCAGGAGGTTATGGGCCATATGATGCGGTTCATGGACACCATGACTCAGGCTGGTTTATTTCCAGCAGATCCGGCCACATCTCAGGCGGGAGGGGGAGCATAGACCCCTACTGCACAGGCCTCCGGACATGCAACAGAAATCTATCAGACCCCGGGTACATTGCCCGTGGGCGGAGTTCAGCCAGTAGCAGCAACAACACCTGAGCCCAGACCAGCTGCGGAGGACGATCGGCAGAAGTTATTAGACAGATGGACCAAATTGCACCCTCATGTATTTGGAGGTGAGCGTCATGAGGACGCACAAGACTTTATTGATAGGTGCAGGGAAAGATTGCACAACATGAGGATACTGGAGTCTCATGGAGTTGACTTCACTACTTTTCAGCTGGAGGGCAGGGCCCGTAGATGGTGGCAGTCATATATTCTTGGCAGACCGGAAGATTCCCCTCCCATCACTTGGGAGTAGTTCACTCGGTTATTCCTGGACAGATATATTCCACCCTCTGAGAGGGAAGAGCTACGATATCAGTTTGAGTAGCTGGAGCAGGGTCAGATGTCGGTGACCAACTACGAGGCTGGGTTTTCTGAGTTGTCTCGTCACGCACTCATGATACTTCCTACTGACGCAGAGAGAGTGCAGAGATTTGTAGCTGGGTTGCATCCAGGTATTAGGGCCAATATGGCCCGAGAGGTGGAGATTGGGACTCCTAATCAACTTGTGGTAGAGATTGCTCGCAGGATCTAGGGTTATCGGTCGAGGAGCAGTGAGCAGGGTCAGCAGGATAAGAGGGCCAGATTTTATGGGGATTTTAGAGGTGCTCCAGCTAGGGGCAGAGGTCAGTTTGGTAGGGTCAAGCCCAGTAGGCCCCATATTCAGCACCACCACCACCTCTATGAGGTGTCCCAGCGAGGCCTTACTTCAGTGCCATGCCTGGAGAGTTCTTACCTCCCGCCAGCTATTCAGGGTTCCTCCGGCGGGTATTCTGGTCATCAGGGGTCTACCAGTCCTTATTTCAGTGCTATGCCAGAGAGTTCCTACCGTCCTCCCGCTATTCAGGGTTCTTCTTCAGGGTAGCAGGCCATGGTGCCGGGAGGTTGTTATGAGTGTGGGGATCTAGGTCACATGAAGAGGCATTGTCCAAGGCTTCGGGGCAAGGCAGTGCAGCAGGGTCACCAGCCTATGAGGCCAGCACCAGCGGTTCGGTCACCTAGAGGTGGAGGACAGGCTGGTAGGGGTCGTCCCAGAGGTGGTGGCCAGGTAGGGGATCCCAGTCAGCTCCTGTTTATTCCGGTGGAGGTCAGTCGTTCGGCACTCCAGCTAGATTCTATGCTATTCTGGCCAGATCAGATGTAGTGGCCTCAGATGCTGTGATCACATGTATTATTTCAGTATCCCGTAGAGATGCATCGGTATTATTCGATCCATGGTCCACTTATTCATATGTATCAGCCTTATTTGCTCATTCCCTGGATATTCCTCGTGAGTCCTTGGGTACTCCTATTTATGTGTCCACTCCTATGGGCGATTCTGTGGTTGTGGACCGGATTTATTGATCCTGTGTGGTTACATTCTGTGGGTTCGAGACTAGAACAGACCTCATGTTGCTTGATATGATTGATTTTGAGGTTATCCTGGGCATGGATTGGTTGTCTCCTATCATACCATTCTGGATTGGCATGCCAAGACTGTTACTCTAGCCATGCCCGAGTTGCCGAGATTGGTGTAGAGAGGTTCCTCAATTAGTGTCGCTAGTCGGGTTATTTCTTTCCTGAAGGCTCGACATATGGTCGAGAAGGGGTGTTTGGCTTATCTTGCGTATGTGCGGGACACCACCGCTGAGTCTCCGACAATTGATTCAGTGCCAGTAGTTTGAGAGTATGATGATGTATTCCCTTCAAACCTCCCAGGCATGCCACTGGATCATGACATTGATTTCTGCATTAACTTAGCTCCGGGCACCCAGCCCATATCTATCCCCCTTTATCACATGGCTCCGAAGGAATTGAAATAAAAGCTCGAGGAGTTATTGACTAAGGGGTTTATCACACCGAGCGTATCGCCTTGGGATGCTCCAGTGATATTTGTGAAGAAGAAGGATGGGACTATGCGGATGTGTATTGACTACCGCCAGTTGAACAAGGTCACCATCAAGAATAAGTACCCGTTGTGGCATATCGATGATTTGTTTGACAAATTGCAGGGTACTCGGGTGTTTTCTAAGATTGACTTGAGATCAGTGTACCATCAGCAGAAGATTCGGGGCTCAGATGTTCTGAAGACTGCCTTTCGTACGAGATATGGTCATACGAGTTCCTGGTGATGTCCTTTGGCTTGACTAATGCCCCAGTAGCATTTATGGACATGATGAACAGAGTGTTCAGGCCCTATATTGATTCTTTTGTCATCGTCTTCATTGATGACATTCTGATTTACTCACGTAGCCTGGGGGAGCACAATTAGCATCTTAGAGTTGTGGTCCAGACCTTGCGAGAACAAAAGTTGTACGCTAAGTTCTCCAAGTGTGAGTTTTGATTGGATTCTGTGGAATTCTTGGGACATGTGGTATCCGGATAGGGTATCAAGGTGGATCCTAAGAAGATTGAGGCAGTTCAGAGTTAGCACGCCCTACTTCAGCTACAGAGATGATGAGCTTCTTTGGTCTGGTAGGTTATTATCGCCGATTTGTGGAGGGTTTTTCATCAATTGCATCCCCTCTGACTAGATTGACCTAGAAGAATGCCCCATTTCGATGGTCCGATGAGTGTGAGGCGATATTTCAGAAGCTCAAGACAGCATTGACCACAACACCAGTTCTAGTGTTGCCTTCTGGTTTTGGGATGTACACGGTTTATTGTGATGCTTCACGTGTTGGTTTAGGTTGTGTGTTGATGCAGGAGGGGCGATTTATTGCATATGCTTCACGCCAGCTGAAGGTTCATGATAAAATTACCCTGTGCACGACTTGGAGTTGGCGGCGATTGTTCATGCTCTTAAGATTTGGAGACACTACTTGTATGGGGTGCCTTGTCAGGTTTATACTGATCACCGCAGTCTGCAGCACTTGTTCAAGCAGAGAGATCTTAATTTGAGGCAGCGCAGGTGGCTTGAGTTGCTGAAGGATTATGATATCACCATTCTTTATCATCCGGGCAAGGCGAACGTGGTAGCGGATGCCTTAAGCAGGAAGGCGGAGAGTATGGGTAGTTTGGCTTTCATTTTAGAAGAGGAGAGCTCTAGCTTTAGACATTCAATCCTTGGGTAATCGCCTGGTGAGGTTGGACCTTTTCGAGCCCAGCCGGCTTCTTGCATGTGTGATGGCCCAGTCTTCATTATTGGGGGAGATCAAGACTTGGCAGTATGATGATCCACACATGGTGGCTCTCCGAGATACAGTAGTACAGGGTGGTGCCAAGGAGGTTTCTATTGGCGAGGATGGTGTTCTGAGACTTCAGGGTCGCTTATGTGTCCCCAATGTTGATGGCCTGAGGGAGAAGATTCTAGAGGAGGCTCATAGTTCACGATATTCTATTCATCCTGGTGCTACGAAGATGTATCGTGAACTGAGGCAGCACTACTGGTGGCGGCGGATGAAGAAAGACATAGTGGAGTTTGTGGCTAGATGTCTAAATTTCCAGCAGGTTAAATATGAGCACCAGAGACCAGGAGGCCTACTTCAGCAAATGCCTATACCTGAGTGGAAATGGGAGTGCATCACTATGGACTTCGTAGTTGGGTTGCCTCGGACTTTGCGGAAGGTTGATGCGGTTTGGTCATTGTGGACAAGTTGACCAAGTCGGCACATTTCATTCCAGTAGCTACTACTTATACTTCTGAGAGGTTGGCCCAGGTCTACATTCGGGAGATAGTTCGGTTGCACGGTGTGCTTGTGTCCATTATATCAGATCGAGGTCCTCAGTTCACCTCGTATTTCCGGAGAGCCGTACAGAGTGAGTTAGGCACCTAGGTAGAGATCAGCACTTGCATTCCACCCTCAGAACGACGGGCAGTCGGAGCGGATAGTTCAGATATTGGAGGACATGCTCACAGCATGTGTGATTGACTTTGGAGGACAGTGGGACCAGTTCTTGCCTTTGGCCGAGTTTTCTTATAATAATAGTTATCAGTCCAGCAGTGATATGGATCCATTTGAGGCCTTATATGGTCAGCGATGTCCATCTCCCATTGGGTGGTTTGAGCCTAGCGAGGCTAAGTTGTATGGCACCGATCTAGTGAAGGATGCTTTGGAGAAGGTGAAGTTTATTCAGGAGAGACTTTGCACAGCTTAGTCCAGGGAGAAGAGTTACGCGGATCAGAAGGCGCGTGATGTATCATTTATGGAGGGCGAGAAGGTTCTGTTGAAGGTCTCGGCGATGAGGGGTATTATGAGGTTTGGGAAGAAGGGCAAGCTGAGCCCAAGGTTTATAGGCCCATTTGAGGTGTTGAGACGAGTTGGGGACGTTGCTTATGAGCTTGCTTTACCTCCCAGTTTATCAGGGGTTCATCCGGTCTTTCCTGTGTCCATGCTCTGGAGGTATCATGCCGACTTCTCTCATGTGGTAGATTTCCGTACCATTCAGCTAGATGAGAGGTTAGGTTATGAGGAGTATCCAGTTGCTATCATTGACAGGCAGGATCGCCAGTTGAGGTCCACGAGGGTTTTCGCCGTAAAGGTCCAGTGAAGGGGCCAACCAGTCAAGGAGGTGACTTGGGAGTCCGATGAGAACATGCGGAGCAGATATCCACACTTATTCAACACTCTAGGTATGATTCTAGACCCGTTTGAGGATGAACGTTTGTTTAATAGGTGGAGAATATAACGACCCGACCGGTCGTTTTGTCTTTTAGGACCCCGTTCCCCTAAATGAGACTCCCTATAGTTTCTTTTACTGATTTATGACTTGCGGGGAGGGGTGGTTCGAGGTTTGGAGGAGTTTGGAGTGTTAGAGGAACACTTAGTTCCTTAAGGATGGCCTTAAAGGCCAAGTTTGACTTCGATCAACATTTTTGGTAAAACGACCTCAAAATAGAGATTCGAAGGTTCCGGTAGGTTTGTATGATGACTTCGGACTTAGGCGTTTGTTCGGAACGAGTTTTGGATGACCCGGGAACGTTTCGGCGGCAAATAGTGAAATAAGAATTTCCTTAAGTTCAAATTGAGGTTTGGAACGTGTTTTGTGTTATCGAGGTCCAAACGAAATTCCGAGACTGGGAATAGTTCTATATTGTCATTTATGACTTGCTCGCAAAATTTGGTGTCATTCCGAGTAGTATAGGTAGGTTCGGCGTATTGAAAGCGAATTCTAGAATTTGAAGTTAAAAGTTTGACTCAATTTAGTTTTGGGGTCGGATTCTTAGTTTCGTTGTTGTTTTTTGCGTTTCGAGAATTCGACTGAGTCCGTATCATGAATACAGACTTGTCAGTGCCTTTGGAAGGGGTCCCGGGGGTCGGGTGAGTTTCGTACCCCTCAGAGCTAAACGATAAACACTGAATTTTCTCAGCCTGATTTCCTTCAATGCGTTCGCGGGTGTGCTCACGCGTTCGCATAGAAGGACTTGGGTAGGGGTGAAATTACCCTACGCGTTCGCATAGGCGTGCCGCGTTCGCATAGGGTAAGTCAGTGTGCCGGCTAAGCTTTACCCTCTGCGTTCGCACCCATCCCCACCATGTTCGCGTAGGTCTAGCCCAGCTAGCCTCTACATTCCATGACCCTATCCGCATTCGCATAGAAGGGCCCTCAGAGGGGCCTGCGCCTTAGCCTTCGCGAACGCACTGCCCCAGTCGCGTTCGCATAGAAGGGGGCAGTTGGGCAGTGACATTAAAGTCGAGACTTAGTCTCTTTTTAAGCCATTTTCTTCACTTTGGACGATTTTGAGAGCTTGCAAAGAAGATATTCGACCTAGCTACTGTAAGGTTAGTAATTCCTACCATAACATGAGTTAAATACTTGAATCCTTAGGTAGATTAACACATTAACTTAGTAGAAATCATGGAATTAGAGTAAAACCTAAGGTTTTGATAAAAATGAGAATTTACCAAGAAATTGATTATGGAATCATACAAAAACCATATAATATTGATCCTTAGGCTATGGGTAAGTATTTCCTCCGAAAATTTCCGGAATCCGAGCATGTGGGCTCGGGGGTGAATTTTAGGATTTTGCAATTTAGGTTGAAATAATCATCTAAATAGGGAAATTTCATACTTTTGAGTATATATTGATTTATTTATGCAATATTTTACTAGTTTCGAGTCCTTGGGCAACGAAATTGGAGTTTCGGGCGCGTTCTTGACCCGAAAAGTAGGCTTGACACAAGGTAAGTCTCCTTTCTAACCTTGTAAGAGGGAATTTTCCCCATAGGTGAATTAAATGATTATGTGTCATTGTTGTGGGGCTACGTACGTGCGAGGTGACGAGAGCCTATGCGTAGTGACTATTATTGTTATGTCCGGGTAGTTAGTCCTACACCATGCCATGTGAATTCCATTAAATTGAGTTATATGCTTTGTAACTTTATTGTATGCAACTTTGTTTTTAAGAAAATCGAGAATTTGATGTTTTAAAGGAATTGTTATTTGAAAAGAATTGAAATAAAGATGTTGTGTTTGCATGCGACCGCTTCACAATTTATATCCCGCGAGCAGAGTGATTCTTTCCGCTACTCTCATGGGAGCGGGCCGTAAGCCACGACGGGTATTGATAGATGCATCTACAGTTTGCGTCGTTCGACCCTTCGGCAGTGCACAATTATTATTATTATATTGGCCCAGGACGGATGTCCTTATTCCACTATGCGCATGCTAATATTGCCTGAAGTTTTTTATGACTGTTGAGATGTGATTTATCCTGGAGGATCGAACTGGAAACTTGTAAATTGATGCTTCATTATATATTTGGATTTTATTTCGGTTCGATATTTATTTTCTTATTATCCATGCTGCTTGTTGTCCTCTTTTAAATTATCACTTAAATACATTGTTTGGACCCTAGTAAGTGTCAAGTCGACCTCTCGTCACTACTTCTTCGAGATTAGGTGGGATACTTACTGGGTACATATTTATTTATGTACTCATGCTACGCTCTGTACTTAATTGTACAGGTTCTGAGGCAGGTGCATATGGGTTCCAGTCCGGAGCTCGTTCCTGAGTTTTACTGGTCGAGGCTTCACGGTGAGCTGCTCTCCTTGGCGATTCCCAGCAGCACTTTGGAGCTATCCTTTTGTTATTTCTGTCTATACTTACTCAAACAGTAGGACATACTTTCATTCTTTGGTATTATTCTACTAGATGACTGTAGACTTGTGATACTAGTTCCTGGCACACACGCTAGTAGACTTTATTTTGGGATGTAATTGTTAGTTATGACTTCATGATCATTTATTTTGCATGAAATTTTCCTAAGTTATCCATTTCTACTTAATGTCTCAAAACTAAGTTAAGCAAGTTTTGAAAAATGTTTTTGGTAAACTACCTGAACTCACTAGTTGATAATGGTTGGCCTGCCTGACGGTGGTGTTGGGCGTCATCGCGACCTGAGTTAGAATTGGGCCGTGACAACGTGTGCTATAGACCATGGGATAATGGAAGAATGAATCCATGCTTCTTCATTATGTGAGATCCCAAAGAAGTTATATTAACTTTTATTGAAATACCCTTTGACCTTTTTACTGTCTCTTGCAGTTCCATTCAGTATTGCTACTTTTGCATGTCACTAATAGCCATGAGTGATTCGTCAATGCAGTGCATGTCTAGGAAAGCAGTTGATTTGGAATGGAAAGATTCGAGTAGAAAGGGATGACGACTAAAATTTAGTAATTTAACTTGTATTCGTAGGTCGACCATTACACTTACCATGAGGATATTGGGTGTAATTGTGGATACAATGTTATATGAGAACTCGAGTTTGCCTCTTTCGAGGATGAGGGATCGAATAAGTAGCTACTTGAATAGCGAATGATGTCTGGGGTATTGCGAGTAATAATAAGATCCTCATGGTAGTAGTGAATCCTTTCCGCGTGTGATTGGATTTCTACATGGAGATGTTAAGAAACCTTAAAGGGTTTAAGAATATTATAGCTCTTAATGCTCGCAGGTCGCACGAACTATTTGCTAGTATGAATTACGTGTGTTATTGCCATGGTACTAGCTTGGATCTAGTCCACCATGTGCGAAGTGGGAGATGTATGATATTGGGTTTTTAAGTTATGGGTAGCCCATGTGGACTGACCCGGCCCACTTATACAAGATAAGGCTAATGGAAGTTTATTAACTCCCATAAATATAGGAAAAGTATTGCACGTTAAAAAGAAGTGGAAACGTGAAAACAAAAAAGTTATCGGCAGTTCTCTATTCTCCCTGGCAAGAAAATGAAAGAACACAATAAACTTTTAGGCGTCAAGTTTGTGACCAAAAACTCTATTTCCTGGAGATTCAGAATATGACTTGGGGATATTATTTTGGTGGTGAGTTCGACAATTTTTCCGCTGCTTTTTGATAGGTACGCTAATGTTGTTCTCACCCCGTGATTATTAAATTATTAGAGCCATTATGTGCTCAATTAGGGAGGAAAAAACCTAAATAAAAGCTTAAAGATTTGACTAAACCAACCATAATTAAATTATTCATCTTCAAATCCTAAAAGCTTACATATAACCAATTATTTAGAATTCAAAGGTCCTTACATGCAGTAAAATTTTATCATACATGTAATTGATGGAGTTTCATACCTTTAAAAAATTAAATTACCTCCTCGAGTAAGTAATAGATGAGTTTTTCATGTACAAGAGACTTACTATATGTATAAGTCTTTCCGCGATTTATAATAAAAATAATTAAAGAGACATACTCCTATCTTTATAAGTCTTTCTAAAACCAACCGTATTCGGTCGAAAACAAAGATAGAATAGATACAAGCACGGCAAACTATACCGAGTAAGGGAGCAAGCACATGCTTTCTGACATCAATTTGATGAATGAAAGCAAATTGAAATTTTTGCAGTTAGATTTCTACCACTTTAATTTTTATGTCATAGTTTAACAAAATATGTTTAGTATATTAATGCGATAAAAATATTACTATTCCTTACACAAATTTTTCACTAAATGATAAATAATTCTATAGACGACATGGCAATGCACGTCTATAGAGACTAGTAACTATATTAAAAGCACGAATACCCTTAGCAAAGTGTTGTTCGCATTTTTTACCATTTAAAAATTAGACTTCACATTGGATAAAATTGTAATTTTTATTATTTTCTACTTCTAAAATTTAAGATTTAAAATCAACTAAAATTTTACTATTTAATAATTTCCTTATTTGAACTACTATTTAAAAAGGTCCTAAAATTTAGGATGTTATAATCAATTAGATTTATCTTAAGGAGATACATGATAAAATAGGAGTAGTAATTAAGTAATATAGAAAACCTAACTTACGAAACTTCATAAAACAAAGCTTTCTTAAAGGTGATGTAACGACCCGACCGGTCGTTTTGAGCTCTAGCGCGTCGTTCGATAGTTTGAGGCCATGAGCATCTTTACTTCAGGTATTGTGACTTGTACGCGAGGTCGGAACTAGAATTTCAAAAATTTAGAGTTGATTTGGAAAGAGAATTCTCATTTCGGAAGCTTTAAGTTAGAAGAATGGACTAAGGTTTTATTTTTGAGTAAACAATCTCGGATTTGGGATTTGAAAGTTCCAACAAGTTCGCAGGATGATTTCGGACTCGGGCATATGTTTGTATCGGGTTTTGGATGACCCGGGAGCATTTTAGCGTCTATTGTGGAAGTTGGCATTTTGGAAGAAATTCATAAATTTATGTTAAAGTGCATTTCAATGTTATCGATGTCCGTTTGGAATTCCGAGTTTGGGAATAGCTCTGTATGGTGCTTCTGGTATTGGGAGCGCGTCCGGATATGAATTTGGAGGTACGTAGGTCATTTCGGGGTCATTTGGCGGAAGTTAGAAATTTGAAGATTTTTGAGAAGTTTGACTGGAAGTGGACTTTTGATATTGGGGTTGGAATATGATTCCAGAAGTTGGAGTAGGTCTGTAATGTCAAATGTGACTTGTGTGCAAAATTTGAGGTCAATCGGGCGTGTTTTGATATGTTTCGGCATCGAATGAGGAAGTTTGAAGTTCTAAAGTTTATAAAGTTTGAATTGGAGTGCAATTCGTGGTATTAGCGTTGTTTGATGTGATTTGAAGCCTCGATCAGGTCCACATTATGTTTTGGAACTGGTTGATATGATTGGACGGGGTCTCGAGGAGCCTCGGGTGGATTCCGGGTGGTTAACGGATCGAATTTGGAATTTGAGAAAGGCTAAGGCTGCTCGTATCTGGTGTAATCTCACATGCGTTGAAAAAGCCGCAGGTGCGGCTATAGGGTCGCAAAAGCGACATTTGGATGAAGCTAGGATGGCCACAGATGCGAGGGTATTTCCGCATCTGCGAGCCCGCAGATGCGAGGTGAGCACCGCACGTGCGAAGGCACAGAAGCTCATGAGTGACGGCAGAAGCGGATTTCGCCTAGCTTGGGGGAACCGCACCTGCGATGGACTTTCCACAGGTGCAACCAGTGTACCGCAGGTGCGAAAATCGGTATGGGCAGTGTGTTCTTTTAAAGCGAGGGTTTGACTCATTTTCACCATATTTTCTCCATGTAAGCCGATTTTGGAGCAACTTGGGAGTGCCATTTTCGTCACCAAGCGTGAGGTAAGTGGTTTATACTAGTTTTGAGTTAAACACATGATTATATATGGATTTGAACATGAAAATTTGTATAATTGTGGGGTTTTGGGTAGAAGGCCTAGGATTTGGTATTTTGGATTGTGACCTCGAATTTGGGCATGGAATTGGAAACAAAATATATATTTGAGTTCCCAAAGCTATGGGTAATCATTATCTTCAAAAAAAATTCAGAATCCATGCACGTGGGCCCGAGGGCGATTTTGTCAAATTTTCGAGCGGAGTTGGGAATTTATCCAAATTAAATTTTTGTGAGTATTAGATCATGGATTTGTGGATTTTCTCATTTATTGACTAGTCTTGGGAGCATTGAGCATTGAATTGTGCTGATTGAAGGTCTTGGAAGTCGGTTATGGAACTTAGGAGCGAGGTAAGTCTCCTTTCTAACCTTGTAAGAGGGAATTAACCCCATAGGTGAAATAAGTAAATATGTGCTCCTATTTGTGGGGGCTACGTACGCACAAGGTGACGAGAGTCCGTGCGTAGCTACTATTATGCTTAAGTCCGGGTAGTCTAGGACCCAAAAGCATGCTTTAGTTGTCGTACTTGTAATTTTATTGATAAACTTAAAAGGGATTAAATCATATAGAATTTGGTAAATAAATTTCTAGAGGACTAAACATCACTTTCTTGATTGTTAAAAGAGAAGTTGTCATATCCTTGAATAACTAATCCTAAAATAATTCTTGATTTGACTGTTTAAATGTGTGTACCTATGTGTACCCGTGTCGCATGTATGATTCGCGAATGAGATAATTCTCTTATTTATATTGACCGTGTCGCATGCATGATTCGCGAGCGGGGTAATAGATGCATCCATGTTTCTCGCCATTCGACACTCTAGCAGTGCACATTTTATTATTATATTGGATCGGTCCGTACGACCTCGGCATGATTTGCGCTTGCTTGTATTGCTTGCCTTGAAATCTATAAATAATGATATCGCCACCCTGGCCTGAGGTAAATTGAAAAATGATGAAATATGAATTTTTGGAAATCTCTTGTTATTAAAAGAATTGTTTACCTGCTTCATGCTTACCGAGTTTGCAATTACCTTATAAAAATCCATACTTTTACACATTTTGGTATCTTATTGTTGGACCACTAGTGAGTGTCGAAGTCGACCTCTCGTCACTACTTCTTCGAGGTTAGATGGGATACTTACTGGTATACGTTGTTTTTGTACTCATACTACACTTGCTGTGCATTTTGTTGCACAGGCACATGTATGTCTAGTGGCCTCGTTGGGCGCAGCGGCATGGCTGATATGGAGACTTAGGTGAGCTGCATCTCTCGAGACGACCCGCAGCCAGCAGAGTCTCTTTCAGAGTATTATACTTTCTTTTCTGTCCAATTTGTATTCCAGACAGTTATTGTATCATATTTTAAATTCCTAAAAATTGCTCCTGCACTTGTGACACCGGATTCTGGGATGACTATGGGATTATTCAGTATTTAAATTTGTTAAAGACGTCATTATTTACTCAGTGAAGTTCATTATTTATTTTTAATGTAAGGAAAGAAATGATTTAAAAAATACAAAAAAATGAGAATTTGATTAACTTCTTGGTGTTGGCTTGCCTGACAGTGGTTTCCGGCACCACCACGACCTTTATTGGATTTTGGGTCGTGACAACATGGTATCAGAGCACTAGGTTCCCTTAGGTCTCACAAGTCATGATCAAGTCTAGTAGGGTCTTGTGGATCCGTACGGAGATGTTTATACTAATCTTTGAGAGGCTACAGGGTTGTTAGGAGCACTTCCCTTCTTGATTCTTCATGGTGCGGCTTGATTCCCTTGAGTCTTATGCCTTTATTTCCTTCCTATTCAATCCTATGCGATGTGAAGCGCTTGTTATCAATTGGGAACCGAGAAATTTTAATGATACTACAGATATGGTGCAGGATTCTACTCCCTGCATAGTTGGTTGGGGCTATTATAGTCGCCTTACGAAAGGATATTCTGTCATTTCAGCTCGGTAGCTGCACTTCTGAGAGCTTTGAGGCTATGCACAGGTTGCTATGATGCTCATGAACGGTTATCGCGCAGTAATTGATGTGATGGTAGGATTCTTGCCCATGTGCCGGGGCAGTGAGTGACTTGAAAGGAGGTCTATTCAGAGCACGATTCATAGATTCAGTATTTCATTTCCGGCGGAGGAAAGGCAATCGGACTATAAGTGTTCAAGTTTGGGTTGATAGAGTAACGAGACTTGGTATTTTCGAGCGTGGTGGAATCTTCATCTGTGATGTGGTGTCGTCGTCCTTGATTGAATAGAATGTGCTAAGTTCGTCGGTGTTATGGTCTTCTACAATTCGCCTTTCGGGCAAGGTATTGTGAAATGGTATTGGCGGAGCGGTTGTCAGAGACAACAGAGTGTGGCGATTTCGGGAACGAACTGGACCTTCTAGTATTGATGGCTCGAGAAAGATGAACTTCTAAAGGGTTTAAGGTTAGTAGTGATCTAGTGGTGCAAGTGCTACAGAGATAGGTTTTTGATTTAAGGCAACATCTGGGCAGCGAAAGATGAGAAAGGGCATGTAGGAGGTATTTTGTGGTGATTAAACTTCTAGAAGGCCAAGTGTGGGAGGCATGAGTCGAGTAGTTTCTTAAAGGAGTTGGTTTGACCAAAGTGGGAGAGTGGCGGAGTTGCATATGGGCTCTGTGATAGGATGACTACACACCTTGAGGGAAGTTTGGAATGATTTGGGATTATTAGTGGACGGTGATTGGGTCTGCGGACTTAATTTGAAATATTGGCTATTACACGGCGGGAGATTTGATGCAACAAAAAGGAGTTTTTTGATACGAAGAAGGATGCAACATAACTTTGAATTGGAAGATATTTTTGTACATTTGGTTGACGTCTATGAGAAGGGGACGGGCTTATACAGCTAGTGAATGAGCACGGGCTCAGGATGGGTTGCCGATTTGGTAGTAATTGTGCAGTGCAGCGTCACTGGGAGATGTCGGCATGTAATTTCCAAAGGTGGGTTATCTCCTGTGAGCAGGTCAGCAGTCGTGTGGTTGGCTAAGTTTCTGCAAGGAATTCTACTGACTATCTAGTAAGAGGTCGAATATGTGAATGTTGCTAGAGATTCAGATTGTTCACGAAATGCTAACGGAAGGATTTCGAGGAATTTAGCAGTTTGATTGCGCAAAGATATGTCAATAATAGATAATGAATCTCGGTGGGTTCCAGAGTTGTGTAATAGTTTCTTCAAGCTAAGTGGGAGAGTCCCACCGCCTACGGTTGGACTGCATGGTCGTCTATTTGTGAGGTTTCGGGTTATCAGCGTATTGGTGAGTTATTACGGCTAAGGGACATAAGTAGTAATTTGAGGAAAGGATTTGATAAAGGTGTGCTATAGTTGGCCTTATTGACTCATGTTGAGGCTGTGGGGGAAGATTCAGGATTATGCTTCGTCCAGAGATGATTTACAAGGGAAGTGGTTCAGTTGGGTGCTTCATCGAGAGGATATTCATATACTAGAAGATCCTTGGAGTTGATTATTTTTGGGACCAAGCCAGAGTGGGTGACTCCCAACAACGGTCCTAGTGAATTCAAAGGTTAAACATACGGTGCTTAAGGATTTCAAGCCCGCGGTATGGTTAAGAATCGAGCTTTTGCAGCAGATCGTGATAGGAGGCTCGGAATATTTTATGAAATTTTCGGCTTGCAGTGTAGCATTTGGAGGAATGAGAGAAACAAACTTCGGATTTGTAGAAGGATTATTGGAGTGGGTGTATCAGTTGAGGATGCAAATATGCGCACAAGGAAGGTATGAGATGGTTTGTGGGGTTTGAGACAACATGGTCTCGTGATACAAGGCCACTCGGGATGAGTGTGGATTAAGTTTGTCGTGTGTTGAATGGAGTTATTATTATTTCCAAGGCAATTAAGAATAAATTAGAAGAAGTTAGATTGGTTAGCCATGGTTGAACTGGCATGATGGTGGCAGTGATCAATACCTCCAACGTGACTAGATTATGTATGTGATTTGTGGCGGTACGTGCGAGGTTTGATGGCCGCCTTAATTGAGTTTATTTGGAATTATTCAAGTATTATGGCATGTTATGTATAGGCGGATCCCGAAAGGTTTATGGTGGTTTAGACCACTACTTGAGAATTTTTATGGTCTGCGGTTATGAAGATTCACTCGCATGTTGCTACGGCTCTCTTGGAATGAGTTAAGTAAGAAGATTTCATATGATGAAGTGTTTTCCCTATTAGTGGTCCAGGAGTTATGATGAAATTCTTGTGCTATCACACGTTGGCATGATAGTGCAGTAAGTAGTAGGAAATTTGAAAGTGAGGACCAGGGTTGCGGTTCGGTGTTGGCAAGGATATCACGAGCTCGGATGAGCAGGGAAGGGATTTGAATATTTAGGGTAAGCTGGTATTGTCTTCAGCGTCGCCTGAGATCGGTGTTTTGTGAAAGAGGCTTTGCATCCAGGTTATGGATTCTTGATTTGCTTTACAGCATTAGTGCGGTCGGTAGTATGGATGTGCAGACTTGTTAGCTTGTGCGGAAGGTTGTGGAAGCATATATCATGGGAAAATTGTACAACTGTGATGTAACGTCCCGACCGGTCGTTTTGCGTTGTCGGACATGTTCCCCTAAATGAAACTTCCCATAGCGGCTTATTGTAATTTATGACTTGCGGGGACTGGTGGTTCGGATTCGGAAGTGTTTAGAGTGCTATAGGAACACTTGGTTCCTTAAGGTTGGCCTTTAAGGCCAAGTTTGACTTGGGTCAACATTTTGAGTAAACGACCTCGGAATCGAGTTTTGACGGTTCCGGTAGCTTCGTATGATGATTTCGGACTTAGGCGTATGTTCGAAATGGGTTTTGGATGACCCGGGAGCGTTTCAGCGCCCAATATTGAAATAAGAGTTTCCTTAAGTTCATATTGTGGTTTGGGACGTGTTTTTGTGTTATTGAGGTCCAAACAGAATTTCGAGATCGGTAATAGTTCTGTTATATCATTCATGACTTGCTCGCAAAATTTGGGGTCATTCCGAGTAGTATAGGTCAGTTCGGCACATTGTTAGCGAATTCAAGAAACTTAAAGTTCCTAAGTTTGATTCTAGGGGTTTTGAGGTGTGATTTTGAGTTTTAGCATTGTTTTGGGTGTGCCGAAGGCTCGAGCGAGTCTGTATTATGATTTGGGACTTCTTGGTATATTTGGATGGGGGCTCGGGTGGGCCCAGGTACCTCTCGGGCACCAAACGAGGCCAAAAACCAGCTGAAGCAGTTGTTGGTGCACCTAATCTGGTGTTACCGCAGGTGCGGTTGCCCAGTCGCAGGTGCGAGACCGCTCCTGCGGTCCTTGCTTCGCAGGTGCGGCTGAAGGTAAGGCTGCCCATTTCTCGCAGGTGCGGATAATATCCGCAGGATCGGAGCCGCAGGTGCGAGCCCAGACCTCTTGCCCCTCTTCCGCAGGTGCGAGTCTTTTCTCGCAGGCGCGAGAACGCAGGTGTGGTCCTTGAGCCGCAGGTGCGGAACCACAGTAGGCAGTAAGTTCTTTAAAACACGGGATTATTTCATTTCACCCATTTTCTTCCTCCATTAATGACCTTGAAAGCTTGGGAAAGAGCTCCACGACCTAGCTACGAAAAAGGTAAGTAAATTCTACCCTAAAGTTAGTTAATGCATGAATTCCTAGTTGAATTAACTACCTAATTAGTGGAAAATTAAGGAATTTGGGTAATAACCTAGGGCTTTCGAGAATTTAGAGAATTACCCGTGAATTGGCCATGAAATCATACAAAAATCCTATATTAATGATCCTTAGGTTATGGGTGAGTGTTTCCTTCAAGAATTTTTGGAATCCGAGCATGCGGGCCCGGGGTTGGATTTTGGGATTTCTTCAAGAATGATGAATTTGACTAAGTTGTAGGAGAATTCCATGCTTTGAATATAAATTGATATATTTGTATAACATTTGGCTAGTTTCGAGTCTGTGGTCGTCGAGTTTGGAGTTTCGGGCGCGTTCTTGAACCGGAGAGTAGGTGAGTCTCCTTTCTAACCTTGTAAAAGGGAACTGTCCCCCTAGGTAATTTAAATGGCTATGTGCTAATGTTTGTGAGGGTTACGGTACGCGCAAAGTGACGAAAATCTGTACGTAGCGACTATTATTGTTATGTCCGGGTAGTTAGGCCTACACCATGCCTTATGTTTTCATGAAATGAACTATATGCTTAATGAATTAATGTTGCATGCGGCTTGTTTCCCTGAGATCATGGAATTTGAGTAATTTTAAGGAATTTTTCACGAAAAGTAATCTATAAAGAATAAATGTGTGGATTGTGTGTGCATATGACCTTTTCGCAATTTACATTCCGCGAGCGGAGTGTTATTTTCCCACTCTCATGGGAGCGGTCCATACGCCACAGCGAGATTGAAAGATAAATTATGGTTCAGGTCGTTTGACCCTCGGTAGTGCACAGATATGATCATTATGATGGCTTAGGCCGGTTGTCTTTATCCTGTATGCGCATGCTAAATTATTAATGATTCTTTTATGGATAATGAGTGGTTAGATATTTTAAAGGAAAGAAAGAATAATGAAGTTAATTGTATATTTACTTCCAGTATTTATTTGAATTACTGTTATTTTTAATGTTTACTGCTTTTGTCATCCTCATATGTCTGTTACTGATATTATATCTTGTTTAATCATTTTGTTGGCCCTTAGTGAGTGTCAAGTCGACCTCTCGTCACTACCCCTTCGAGGTTAGGCGAGATACTCACTGGGTACATATTTGTTTATGTACTCATACTACGCTTTTGTACTTAATTGTACAGGTTGTGAGGCTGGTGCATCTGGCTATCAGAATGGAGCTCGATTTTGATCATAGTCGGACCTGACTTCACGGTGAGATGCTTCTCCTGACGATCCTCGGCAGCACCATAGAGTTTCTTTTGCTTATTTCCCGTCTATTTCTTTCAAAAAGTGGGACTGTATATTATATTTTTGTATATTCTGTTAGTATGCCCGTAGGACTTATGACACTAGTTCCTGGCACACACGTAGTAGTTATTATGGTTTGCGGGTCTGTATATATATATATATATATATGTTGGCTCACGCCTCTTTATGACTGCTTTTGGTTAAAATGGCTTATTATCTTTTTTAATTAATGTTTTGAAATTTAAAACTTGGCATGTGTTGGGATGTTTAATCAAATATGGGAAGAATCCTTAGTAATCTGAGTGTGGGCTTGCCTAACCCCGGTGTTGGGCGCCATCACGACCTGAGTTAGTATTTTGGATCGTGACATTGTAGTCACTCGATCGATTGAATATTTAAACCAAGTATGAATAATGTGTTAATATCGCCAATTTGAGAATTTATGCCTGGAGGGCTCTCGGTTCGTTTGGTTGCAGACTGTGGAAGTTTGTTTCGGTTATGATAGTTGTTCTTGTGTGTTATGGGAAAAATGGGGGGGGGGGGGGTTATTATGAACCCTTGAAAGGTTATTAGCCTAGTACGATGTGATCAGAATCGGCTTGAGGTCTGTGAATGGATTTAAATATGAATATAGGCTCTATAGCATGCCAGATGTGTTCATTTTAGCATAGCGCCCCTCATGGA
Source organism: Nicotiana knightiana (assembly GCA_005239525.1). Classification (NCBI taxonomy): domain Eukaryota; kingdom Viridiplantae; phylum Streptophyta; class Magnoliopsida; order Solanales; family Solanaceae; genus Nicotiana; species Nicotiana knightiana. Next base: position 40,988 of record MDKJ01161962.1, on the reverse strand, counting down.
GGAGTATTAGAACGTTGGATGTTATTTCAGCGTTGGCTATTTCATGTAATACTATATTGTGCCTTGTGGGTTGTGAAACGGCTTGATAATTTTCTTATGTGTTGAGGTTCCGCGTAGCGATGGTGTTATGTGAGCAGGATGGCTCTTGAGATTCAGATCATATATCGCACCTCAGTTGTGCTTGAGTTTTGTAGCTTATGGCGCTATATGTCTTCCCAGGGATGGTATTGTGCACTTAGCATTGCTTGTGACCGATATTCAGTATTTTGTAGTGATGAGCAATTTAGCTCAGTGTGTATCTCCTTATGTGAACTTTATGTGTGGATCGGGTTGCACGCTGCAATAGTGTGGTGTTGAGTACGATTTTCTATATTCTATTTTTGTGTGTTTTGTTTCCCAAATTCTAAGGAAAGTTCATATTAGTGCGTGAGTTGAGTACACCCTTCCAGAGTTCCTTTTCCTTAGGTACCACGTTCGAGTTTGTAGCCTATTGGCACATTGTGGCATCATATGATACTTTTAGTGTGGGTTCAGCAGGTGCGAGCCCGCAAGTGCAGCTATGGGGTCGCAGAAGAGACATTTGGACGAAGCTGGTATGGCCGCAGATGTGAGGGTATTTCTGCATCTGCGAGCCCGCATATGCGAGGTGAGCATCGCACGTGCGAAGGCACAGAAGCGCATGAGTGACTGCAGAAGCGGATTTCGCCTAGCTTGGGGGAACCGCACTTGCGATGGACTTTCCACAGGTGCGGCCTGTGTATCACAGGTGCGAAAATCGGCTCGGGCAGTGTGTTCTTTTAAAAGCGAGGGTTTGGCTCATTTTCACCATAGTTTCTCCATGGGAGCCGATTTTGGGGCAACTTGGGAGTGCCATTTTTGTCGCCAAGCGTGAGGTAAGTGGTTTATACTAGTTTTGAGTTAAACACATGATTATATATGGATTTGAACATGGAAATTTGTATAGATTGTGGGGTTTTGGGTAGAAGACCTAGAATTTGGTATTTTGGATTGTTATCTCGAATTTGGGCATGGAATTGGAAACAAAATATATATTTGAGTTAGTAAAGTTATGGGTAATCATTCTTCGAAAAAATTTCGGAATCGAGGCATGTGGGCCCCAGGGCGATTTTGTCAAATTTCGAGCGGAGTTGGAATTTATCTAAATTAAATTGTTGTGAGTATTAGAGCATGCATTTGTGGATTTTCTCATTTATTGACTAGTCTTGGGAGCGTTGATCATTGAATTGGGTTGATTGAAGGGCTTAGAAGCCGGCTATGGAACTTCGGTGCGAGGTAAGTCTCCTTTCTAACCTTGTAAGAGGGAATTAACCCCATAGGTGAAATAAGTCAATATGTGCTCCTATTTGTGGGGGCTACGTATGCACAAGGTTACAAGAGTCCGTGCATAGCTACTATTATGCTTAAGTCTGGGTAGTCTAGGACCCAAAAGCATGCTTTAGTTGACGTACTTGTAATTTTATTGATAAACTTAAAAGGGATTAAATCATATCGAAATTGGTAAATAAATTTCTAGAGGAATAAACATCATTTCTTGATTGTTAAAATAGAAGTTGTCATATGCTTGAATAATTACTCCTTAAAGAATTCTTGATTTGACTGTTTAAGTGTGTGTACCTATGTGTACCCATGTCGCATGTATGATTCACGAGCGGGATAATTCTCTTATTTATATTGACCGTGTCGTATGCATGAATCATGAGCGGGGTAATAGATGCATCTAGGGTTCGCGCCATTCGACCCTCTAGCAGTGCACATTTTATTATTATGTTGGATCGGGTCGTACGACCTCGACATGATTTGCGCACGCTCGTATTGCTTGCCTTGAAATCTATAAATAATGATATCACCACCCTGGCCTGAGGTAAATTGAAAATTGTCACGACCCGATTTCGGAGTCGTGATGGTGCCTGTCGTAGAACCAGGCAAGCCGCCCATTTTATCTAAGTAAAAATTCAATTTCCAGTAGAAATACAATTTTAAACGAACTTACTGATAATACTAATAATTTGAAGTTTTGAAACAATATCTGAAACAAAATTTTGAATCTCCAACCCCAGATCCGGTGTCACTCAGTCATGAGCTGCTATAACATAAAGCAAGGAAAAGGAGAAATGGACAACATAGTCTCAAAATAAGAACCACCGGTAGAATAATAAAGAGAAGACGAGGTCGCGATTGCCAGTTTCTATCTCGACGACTCCAATGAAACTCTGACAATCGCTCAGCAACCACTATTGGGTTTCGATGTACCTGGATCTGCACACGAGGTGCAGGGGGTAACGTGAGTACACAAACTCAGAAGTAACGAACCCAAACTATAGGCTGAGAGGTAGTGACGGACTAAACCTCAATAATTAATCATCAGTATACAAAATTTAGGCATGTTAAGTTTATCAGAAAATAACAACAGAATGTGCTAGATATACCTCAATATGCTCTACATGCCAACATGTCATAGTGTGAAAATGCACATAGTGCTCACAACTCTTCCACAGAAATCCACTCAGTATTATATATGGCTCTCAGGCCCCGGGAAGTTCCATCCTGGAATATGCATAAACACCGGCCACCGTAGTCACTCCATACTGAGGAAAAGGCCAGTCCAGCCCCACGGAGAAGATCCATCTCCGGAATACAACACTCGGACAATATCCATGTCCAGAGAAGATCCATCCCTCACATAACATCAGCTTCAAACAAGATCCATGTCCAGGGAAGATCCATCCCTCACATAACATCAGCTTCGGACAAGGTCCATGTCCAGGGAAGATTCATCCCTCATCATTAATGCGCTCACTGGGGGTGTAAAGACTCCGGAGGGGCCCTAGTGGCCAAAGCGATATATCAAGCCAACGAAGGCATGATTTAAGTATTGTTGTGCTGTGCAGCCCGATCTTATAACTGTCTCAATAATAGGCTCTCGGCCTCACTCAGTCATTACTCTTCAGTCTCACACTCATGGATCACATATGCATCCATCAGCCCGAAACAATTATAAGTATGCATATAATTAACAATATTGAGACTGAGGTATGAAGTGATATCCTATAACAGTACTGAGTATATGAAATCAAATAATCACAAAATGAGACAGTAATATACGACCACTCAGGTCTCAACATTTTTGGCGTGAAGCCTAGCATTTATACTTATCATGATTTCTAACATGTTCTCAATTACCACATTAATAGGAGCATAGATATCATCAGGGAATAATCACTAAGAAGTGCCATGGGATGAACCAGGTCACAAGTCTCACAGTGCACGCCCGCACGCCCGTCACTTGGCATGTGTGTCACCAATTCTAATCACATAACAAGTAGTTCGGGGTTTCGAACCCTCAGAACCAAGCCTGAAAACGTTACTTACCTCAAAAGCAGTTAAAAGCCTAGCCCTCAATGCCTTTGCCTCTAGACTGGGCCTTCGAGTGCTCCAAATCTACCAAAAAATCAGATTCATATCATTATAATATGCCAAGGAATGAAACCCATCCCGACCTCCGGGCCCACATCTCGAAACTCGATGAAATTTATACCACAAGAATACTCATCTTCCCACGAGTCTATACATACCAAGAACACTGAAATCGGAGTCCAAATGATCCCTTAAATTCCCATTTTAAGGTCTCTAAATCACAAGTCCTAATTACCTGTTTTTAGCACTGTTTTTCCCCAATTTTCGCCATTAATCAGACCTTTAATCATAAACGAGTTTTAAGTCCAAAATCCTTACCTCAATGAAGAACTATCGATTTCCCTCTTCAAAAGCTTCAAACCCGAATAAGAATGGTGAAAGAATGACCGAAATCCACTAAGGGCCCTTTTTATATGTTCTGCCCAGCGATGACTGCACTTGCGGCCCTTTTCTCGCACCTGCCGTCCCAAGTGCGCATCTGCGAAAAATCATTTAAAGGGCCATTTCCGCACCTACGACCAATCCTCCGCACCTGCGACTCCGCAGGTGCGGCCCCACGTCCGCATCTGCGACCTTCACTGATCCAGCCAAATTCGGCATCTGCGGAACCTTGTCCGCTTCTGCGGGCTCGCACCTGCGGTCCCCTATCTGCAGGTGCGGAAACATCAGCAGACTTCACACCTGCAACCTTTCACTCTTCAAAACTCCCCGATGGCCATCCGAAATCATCCCGAGCCCCTCGGGACCCCAACCAAAATACCAACAAGTCATAAATGGTCACCCGGACTTAGTCGCACCATCGGAACACCCAAAACAACATCAAAACACTAAATTCACCTTGGATTCAAGCCTATGAACTTAGAAACTCTCAAATTTCGCCAAAGATGTCGAAACCATCCAAAACACATCCTATTGACCTGAAAATCTGCAAACATATCCAAAATGACATTACGAACCTTCTCCAACTTCCAGAATTCCATTCCGACCCCGATAGCCTATTTTCCACTACCGACCGAAAATTGCCAAACACTAACTTTCGCCAATTCAAGCCTAATTCTACACCGGACCTCAAAACTACATTCTGAACACACTCTTAAGTCCCAAATCACCTAACGAAGCTATTCGATCCATAAAATTCGTATTCCGGGGTTGTTTACCTATAAGTCAACTCCCAGTTGCCTTTTCTAACTATTAAGCTCATTTAAGAGGCTAAGTGCCTTAATTCTCACCACGATCACTCTGACCCGAGCCAACCAACCTTGTACTTAAGTTAATTAACACATGAAAATGCTGAAACAAGAAAAACGGAGCTAATCTCACGAAACGACCGACCGGGTCGTTACAAAAGTTGATGAAATATGAATTTTTGGAAATCTCTTGTTATTAAAAGAATTGTTTACCTGCTTCATGCTTATCGAGTTTGCAATTACCTTATAAAAATCCATACTTTTACACATTATGGTATCTTATTATTAGACCATTAGTAAGTGTCAAAGTCGACCTCTTGTCATTACTTCTTCGAGGTTAGACGAGATACTTACTAGGTACACGTTGCTTTTGTACTCATACTACACTTGTTGTGAATTTTGTTGCACAGGCACATGTATGTCTAGTGGCCTCATTGGGCGCAGCAGCATGGTTGATACGGAGACTTAGGTGAGTTGCATCTCTCGAGACGACCCACAGCCAGCAGAGTCACCTTCAGAGTATTGTACTTTCTTTTCTGTCCAATTTGTATTCCAGACAGTTATTGTATCATATTTTAAATTCCTAAAAATTGCTCCTACACTTGTGACACGGGGTTCTGGGATGACTATGGGATTATTCAGTGTTTAAATTTATTAAAGACGTCATTATTTACTCAGTGAAGTTCATTATTTATTTAATGTAAAGAAAGAAATGATTTCAAAAATAAAAAAAAATGAGAATTTGATTAATTTCTTGGTGTTGGCTTGCCTGAAAGTGGTGGCCGGCGCCATCACGACCTTTATTGGATTTTGGGTCATGACAGGTGACGAATCCAAAGAGTAGAGAGAATCGAACTAAATTTGACATTGATTTTGTTTTTTATTTAAGTCGTGTATATTTTTCTTTTTTCTTTTAGAAAACAAGTTGAGCAAAAGTTTATGTAAGACTTTGTTCATTTGTCAAGGATGAAAACTCAAATATTTTATTTTCCCTCCATTTACCATTCACCATCTTTTAAGCTAAATTAATCTTAAAAAAACTTAACAAAAATAAGTAATAAATAATAGTAATTGATACTGAGCATGGTATAAATAAAAGTATATTTCGTTTATCCTTCTCAAACAGATGAGGTGGAACTAGATTCCAGTAAAATACCTCTCCTAGGAGGGCTAAAAGAATTGACTAAAAACTTATTACTATAAATTTTGATATTCTTGCTTTACAATAACTCAATTATTTCTAGAATGGCTTGAAGAATTTAAATTTAATTTTTTTTGAAATAAACTAATAATATTAATATTTAAAATTTGTAACGAATCTGAAGTTCAACAATCATTGCTTTTGTGGAATTCAATAGCCACTTTAAGATAACTCTTCGAGTCAACATCATATACTTTAATTAAATCAGTCAAATTATGCAGACAAGGAATTATAATATTGTGTGCTTAGAATTATAATCTAAATTCATCCTAATTATTAGTTGTTCAAGTATTTTTAGGAGTTCTTTACGTCAAGATAATCATGAGATATTTACTACACGTGAACTTCCTATTCAATTTCTGTTACATGATTCTATCTATTTAAAAACTACGTTTTGTTATAAAAAAAACTCATTTGAGGTCCAGTTGGGAAGGATAATGATGATATTTTGTCTAGAATTTATTTTTTGGTCTTTTCTAACCGTAACGTGCGTGGCAGATCTAGCCTATCGCTCTCCACTCTCCTCTTAGTAATCTAAAACTTTTGGATCACGATTTATATTTTATTTTATTTTTTGTTTTCCTTCACATATATGTTTCAATGTTTTTAAAATCAAAATCAAGTTGTTGGATTCAAACTTTTACGATAGTAACCTATTCTCTTAATTTTTTTTGAAAATAATTCATATCGTATCACTTATTGCTTAAAAAAATGAAATAATTTGCATTTTGCTTGCGACAAAAAAAAAAGAGTTTATCTTTTGTCATTTAGCTGACCTGTTTGTATCTTCTAGAATGAACTTGAGAATACCTTTTTAATTTTTTCTTTTTAAAAAGCTCTTTAATTTTATAGGTTGTGTTCTTGATAAAGTGGGGAAAAAACATGATAATCAGTGTAATTTAAGTGATAAAATTATAAAACTGGAACAAAATTTAAGTTGAATGCATAGTTTTGACCTTGCTTTTTTTTTAGTTAGCTCTATAGGATCAATATTCATCAAGTTCAGGAGTTTACACTTTTATTTTTAACTCAAACACAGTCCTTAAAATACTATTAGATATTGCTTAATTAAAAGATAATCATAGATACGGAACACACGCAACGCTTATGTAATTGCTTTACAAAAAATTAATCATGGCGATGAAGTACATTCACAACGCACATATTCTAAGACTAGTGTAGGATAAAATTTTCAACTCATCTTTTCTGTTTCAATTAATCGAACTTAGATCCATCCCATACTAGCTTCCCTTTGTGCCATGTTTATCCTAAAAATGGATAATAATTAAATTTGTAAGTAGTTTTAAGGATACGCGGATTAATTAGATACAAAAGATAAATTGCGTTAAATCAAACAAATAAAGATATAATAAATTTAAACCACGTGAGGAAGATAATTCCAGCCTTGATGAAATTTCCACCCTCGATCCGGATTCGCGATGGCTAGCACTGGTGAACGAGAATAAGAGCTATGAATAGCAATGAAAATAACAGTATATTACTTTGGGATGCGTGTTACAATGAGTTCAATGAGTAATCAGACTCCCTGTTATATAGTAAGGGAGTTTTACCCAAGTACAATTCTACAAAAGGTAAAAATCTCCCATTTAACTGATTACTGGATTCCCGTCGATACGTGTCGAGATCTGTGCCGTGATACCCGGTTGGTCATGGATATCACGGTCTTCTGTTAGTTGTGTTCGATTTCCCAATAATTCTCTTTGAAGTCTCTTGGGATTTGGACCAATTTCGGGGTTGTGGCCACGATATACCGAGGGCGAGCGTCGTGCCCCTGACACCTGACTCGATGAGTGCCTTACCTCTATTCTGGTTCCTTGTCATCGCGTCCCTTACCCCATTTATTTTATCAGGAACCAGGACGGCTTACGGGTCCGATTTTCACCCTCATACAGATAATCCCCTCGTTTCTCGAGAGTAAGTTTTATGGAAACGACGAGGAACGACATGAATTTTCTGATCTCTTCTTTAACACATTGCGACACAAAATGACAAAGAACCGAACGTCTCATTAGTCACGTCATTATGACCTCAAATATCCAAAACCTCAAAATTTGTTCCCCAAAAGGTCGCTTCTACCTCCCAACCGACTGCCAAAACCAACGAAACCACTTCCGATGTGGTCGACCTCGGGAGATCCGCTGCTAACGTGGCTACCAATGAACCGGTTCTTGAACCTCCCTTGAAGATGTTCATTCTTGGGGGTTGTTCGGTCGCTGACTACTTCAAGGTTGAGAAGCCCTATTCCATGCAGGGTTGGCGTGAGGCGAGATATATTTGCTCGATCACCGAAGATGACCTCCCCGCAGTCCGAAAGGACTGCAACTGGGCTGACAAGGACATAGTGGTCCCCTACTCCGAGGAGGCCATTACTACCCATGTTTAGGGATACCTAAGTGTTTACACTTATCCCTTTACATTGGGCATGGAGGATCCGGTCATTATAGACTTCTGTAAGAGGTATGAGGTATGTCTCAGTCATATCCACCCATCGCGTTGGAGGATCGTAATCCTCCTTCATTTTTTTGTGAACAAGATCGACTCATTTAAGTTCACCATAGATCATATACTTCGTCTGTACAGTCCCCGAATATTCTGAGAGGGATTGATAAAGCTCGTGCAACAGATTAGTAAATCCCCATTCTCAATCATCAATGAAGATCGGGATCGAGGCTGACAGGGATGCTTTGTTCAGGTGAGGATCTCGGACTTCATTCCGTCTGAATCTAGGCCATTCCCTGAGAAGTGGAATTCATCATGTAAGTAAAACTTCCCTTTGAATTTTGATTTCATGCTCATCTCCTTTTTTCCTCATTGGTGTTCGTGGTGATGCAGTTGTCGCTCGAGTCCTGAATGATGTTCCTCGGTTTAAGGAATGGATCTAAGGCATTATATCACAGATGCCCTATTACGAGCACTCATGGCGCAAACTCTCAAAGGGCCATTAGGAGGCCCGTTCCCATGGTAAGATCTCTTTCCCGAATAAGTTGCGCTAGGCTTCTTCTTCTAGCATCACGTTCTTATTCTTATTATTATTATTGTTGTTGTTATTATTAATTTGCAGGTTTGCCTAAGATCATCGAGCTTAAGCCTCTGGTCAGGGATGAGGACTTTCCCGCTGATTCTTTTACTTCGGGCAGCCCGAAGCAACAGCAGGAGAGAATAAAAGGAAGAAAGTCCCTATTTCTCCGAGCTCGGAGAAACAGAAACCAAGTAGAAGGTTGATTCGCAAGCCAAAGGAAAGCTCCAGCTCCCGAGTGCCTGAATCGGACTCACTTTTCCAGCTCAGGGATGAGCCTAAGGAGGACGAGCTCTGTGTGGATCACGGGTCGTCTATCTCTGAGAAACGGATGGCAACCGAGGGGGAAATGACGGAGGCTAATCCCCCTCAAGTTCATGAGGCTGGTACGGAAGTGAGGGCCGAGATCTCTCGATACGCCGGCTCCGCCCCACCCAGTGTTATAGATATATCGGGATCGCCCTCGTTCACAGAGACTATGTTTGATGAAGCCCGGTGTTATAGATATATCGGGATCCAATAAAGGGGTTCATGTAGAAGACGATCGCCTTTGATGCTTCTTTGTTGGTATGGACTCAACCGCCCTGGAAAACTTCACCGGGTTGGGCAATTTAGAGCTGTCGATGAAAAGCCCATCCTTGGAGGTCGGCAGGTCGAGCTTGAGCCCGAGGTTGATCAATCAGTTCTACGCTCCGAGCATGGATCCTGGTCGGAAGCAATTTATTGTTATCCTTGTTTTGGAGGATGCCCGTGTTCTTTACACCCCTGTTGGTATAGCTAGTTACCTCCGGTGCCTGGTAAGACGACCATGCAAAAATGAATAAGGTCGATGCACCATGCTTGTTCAACGAAGCTCAACAGGCATTGAACCAGGTAAGGTGTTATCATACTCTTTTATCTTTGGGTCCAGTATTTGATGACTAATGTCTTTTCCTCTCCTTATTTTGCATGCCGTGGTGCTTCACCATGAAATCTTTCTCTGGTACCGGGATGAGCTTAGACAACTCGAAGCCGAAGTCAAAGAGCTTGCTAAGAAGAGAGACATGTATAAGCTTCTCAGTGAGCAATGCAAAGGAGAAGTCAAGAACCGTTGAGTCGAGTTGGACGCGTCTCAAAGAGAACATGCCAACCTAGTTGAACAAGAAAAGATTTTTGAAGTTAGCGATGACGAGTTAGACATGGTGACTAATGGTCAGAACCTGCAGGTCCAGCAGAAGGTTGATCGGGTCGACCAGCTTCGGGCCGAAATGGACGAGGTCAAGGCCATGGCCGAAGAGTGGAAGGGAAAAATGGACTGATTGGCTTCGGAAAAGGAGACTGCCCGGGAGCAGCTGGCATCGGCAGAAGCCTGACTTTGAGCGGCGAGGGAGAAAGCTGAGGCCCGATCCCATAAGATCGAAGACCTCCAGTCTCAACTAGGCTCAACTGCTGCCGAACGGGATACCCTTGCCAAGGAGCTTAAAGCAGCCAAGTCAGTGGCTAAAATAACCATGGTCGACGCCGAAGAGATGGTGGCCCAGTACAAAGATAACGCTGAGGCAGCCCAGGACCACCTGAAAGTCATTGCCGAATACCTGAAGTGGCAGTCCCGAAGGGAGTCTCTCAAGGAAGTTCATGCCCGGGGTTTCGATTTAAAGGTCGAGATTGAAAATGTTATGTGGATCCAGGCCGAGGCTAAAAAGTTGACGAGGAGGGATCTGAGGGCTCAAACGGATCCGAGGGTGGAGAAGACCCCAATGATCCCGGTGATGAGGCGGGCTCCGGCGAAGATCAGGCTTAGGAGCCTTGTAGATTTTTCTTTGTTTTTGTATTTTTGTATGTTTTGTTGAGGCCGTTTGGCCTTTGTAAATATTTATATATATATATAAGAATTTTCATTTTCCCTTTGGAAATTTTCAAGTTTGTTTCTTTTGTCTTCTTTACGATTGCAAAGATTTCAAATGCCTTAGCACGTAGTAATAAGGTCTTGTTCGGAGGTTCGAACAAGGCTTGTTCTCAATGTGATTTATAACTCGTGGGAGCTTGGTATGACCAGAAGCTATTGCTTAAAAGCTTTTAGATTATAATTTTGCTGAGGGTAGCCTTTGGACCGGTTTGGAAATTTTGAAGGCCTTATGTTTTGGTTACGTGTTTCGGACGTCTCTGAGCCGTTTCTAAGATGGGCGTAGCCTTTTAAGCTTAGGTATTTCCCAATAGGCTTATTACCCCGGGCTTCAGTGCTCGATCCATCTGGGCTTGCCCAAGACGACAGTCCCCGAGTGGGGGCATTTAAAGTTCGGGCACTGCCTAATAGGTTTTTGTGCCCCCGTGCTTCGACAACCCGAGCCGTCCGAGTTTTCCTTGGACAACAGTCCCCGAGTAGGGTGATCTATTTGATCCGGGTAGAGGTGGCCCTTGGGCCCGGTGTCCTTAAGGAACAAAATGTAGTAGTTTATTAGAGACAAAATATGTATATGCAAGGTATAAACTTTATTTCATTTCTGTGAATAACATACAAGATGGAAAATGTGTATAAGCTTAGTGTTATGGTTTAAGTGATCTATGTGGGCACGACTCATTTAACCTTTTGTCCCTTACAATAAATATTATCCACCAAGCCCATATTGTTCGAGCATAAATTTTCTTTCCTTTCTTAAATCATTATCAAGGGTGATGGCCCCCAGTATTCAACGACGATCTTGGCTGGCATTCCAAACCGGTATATTATCTGGTCCCAAATGAAGTCGATAACTTCTTTCTCCCTGATTTTCTCAAATGCCTGGGCTTCCACCCATTTAAAAAAATAATCAGTCATAAATAATATGAATTGAGCCTTACCGGGTGCGCACGGTCGGGGGCCAACGATGTCCACTCCCCATTTCATGAATGGCCTAGGACAAGATTGAATGTAGCAACTCCCCGGGCTGATGAATCATCGATGCATGTCTCTGACATCCGTCTCATTTTTGCACGAACTCCTTTGTGACTTTTTCCATGTCGATCCAGTAGTATCTGGGTCTGATTATTTTACGAACCAATGATTCGGCACCTGAATGATTCCCGCAGGTGCCTTCGTGAACTTCCCTCAAAACATACTCGGAATCTCCCGGTGCCAGAAATATGGTAAATGGGCCATTGAACGTTCTCCTGAATAGGGTGTTGTCTTCAGACAAGATGAACCTGGCCGCCTTCGTGCGCAGAGCTCTCGATTCTTTAGGATCCGAGAGGAGTCTTCTGATCTTCAGGTAACCTATATACTTGTTTCTCCAGTCCAGGTTAAGCTTGTCGAATTTATCTCGGTGTGGCCTTCTTCCACTATCGATTTCATGAGTTGTACGATCGTTCCCGAGTTGAATTCATCGTCATCAACCAACGATCCTAAATTGGAAAGAGCATCGGCTTCGTTGTTTTGATCTCGAGGTACATGTTTCAAAGTCCATAACTGATGTAACGTCACCTGTAGTTTATCCAAGTACCTCTGCATTCTATCCTCTTTGATTTCGAACGTTCCATTGACTTGGTTCACCACAAGGAGGGAATCGCATTTAGCTTCAATCACCTCGGCCCCCAAGCTTTTAGCCAATTCGAGACCTACAACCATGGCCTCATACCCGGCCTCGTTGTTAGTAAATTTTGCAGTTCTAATAGATTGCCTGACTACATTACCCATCGGTGGCCTTGATCTCGTCCAATTTCACTCATTTATTTGAGTATATGAAAATGGTCGATGCAATAATAACACCCAACAGAGTTGGGGTCGAATTCCACAGGGAGCTATGTGAATGGGTGTTAGTAGTATATATCTTAGTTCATGAGTTTGTATATCTTAATTTGCACTTTCGCAATATTCGATTTTGTTTGAAAATCTAAGTTAGACTACAATTGCAATTTAAAGAATGAAACTAGGAAATTGTTTTTGGTTATTTTTCAAATGATAAAAAGGCCTAGGGCTATGACCTTCACCTAGGTGTTCGCCTATGGGTTGTAAACTTTAAAGCTTGTTTTATTGGTCGGGGTGTATTATAGCTATCAATACTCAAGTACCCACTCAATACCTCTCGGTCAGAGAGTGATTTTGCACAATTTGGCTTTCTCAAGTCCAAATGGATATTGAACAAACTAGTTGATAATAAGCTCAAGTCACGTTTTATTATCTCTAGGTTCAACTCTTTAATTGTGCTTATCTATCTCTCGATTGACCCAATTTCTTGCTAGCTAAGTTTTCCTAGACTAAGTCTCACTTTCTCAAGTAGAGACCAAATCAAATAGGCATGAAATAATTTTTGCAACAATTAATTATTCAAATAAAAGCAAGAACAAGGCTAGATAATCAACACCAACCATAAACAAGCAATAAATCAAACACCCATTATGTTTACACACTAGGTTGGGTCATAACCCTAGTAAAAATCTAGCTACTCATATTAATAATTAAAATGATGAAATCAATATTCAAAAATCTCAAAATAGCAAAAACTACTAAAAGGGGCAAAAGAAAACGTCTAGAGTGGCTGCTGATGTCAAAAGTTGACCTAAAAAGTGAAACTCTTCTATTTATACAGTGCTGAAATTTTTGGACAAAAATGCCCTTTCGGAGGTTCTGCGGCCGCACAATTCCATGTGCGGTCCGCACTTTGCTTCAGCCTAACAGGAGTGGAAACTTGTGGCCGCATAATTTTGAAATTCGGCCGCACTTCTCTCTTTCTGCAGTCCACGCATTTCTGAGTGCATCCGCACATCACTCTTCTGCGGACCGCACAAATGTGACTGCGGTCACGTAGTTGTCCTTCTGCGGCTGCACTTTTATTGAACTTAAGATGCAGGTTCTCTGAACTTTTGCTCTTGCCCAGTTTCTGCAGCCGCATATGTCATGTGCGGACCGCACTTTGCACTTGTCTCTGATAGGAGTTTCTTTACAATCTGCGGCTGCAGATGATAATCTGCGGTCTGCACTTCTGAGCTTTTATGCCAGTTTTTGTCCTTGAGTTCAGATCACTCCTTCTTGAGTTGGATTTCATGTTGGGGGGCTCATTTTCCACTATTCCTGCAGTTAAGCATATTTCATCAGTTTTCGGGAATACAAATTAACGCTTTTGGACTAAAGCGAAAGCAAAAGATGCTAATAAGTAGTCAAAATCCCCACTTATCAACTCCCCAAAACTTAAGGTTTTGCTTGTCCTCAAGAAAATAAGGTAATTCTCACCTTCACAAGTTAAGAGCTATTCCAGCTAATCAAATATGCATCAATCACACATCAATTGGACCAACAATTATCCACAACACTTATGAATTATTAACAAGGCAATGGGTTGAACTTTTAAGCACAAATAGTTCTAATGTGACACTTGAGCCTCAAGAGTTGACTTCATTCATCAAGGAAGATCGCTATTTCATGTAGTTCATTGTGGATCCCAAACTCCTCCTCTTGTACTCTCCGTTTGCATATCTCACTTATGAATGTAGCACCCAATTCAAATATTTGTGAAAGGTTCGCTCATCTCTCTCAAAAGAATGTCACAAGTACGTCTTTAAGTACCATAGCCTTTTCTCTCATGTAAATCACCACTAATGTAATCTCACTCGGCTTGAAATCACGTAGGGCTTTTTCGGAATGCAATGAAGGCTTTTGGACTAAGGTTGAATATGATATGATAGAACAGGTTCATCTTTCCTTAAGTACTCCATTTGCTCTTATCGGCTTATGTTTTGCCAACTCTTTGAGGCATTTTCTTTTCCATAAGGAAATTAGAGAGACTTAGCATCACTATTTCTTGGCCATAATATTCATTTTCTCCTTCTTTTCTTTCTCCATGCTTTGCATCATTACTTTTCTTTGAATCCGTTAAACTCTTCAACTTATTCACTTTCTTTTTGCATTTTTCATTTTTGTTCTTTCTTTATTTTTCTTGCCTTTCCTTCTCTTCATTTATTTTCTCTTTTTGTGCATTGATATCTTTTTCAAACTCTTCGTCTCTCACCCAAACTTACGTTTGTAGCCATTCACAAGTGTGTTAAGGAAAGCTCGGGTGCCAAGAGAGAGTCACAACAAAATGGGTAAAGGCTTGTAACGTCGCGATCAAATGAGAAAGGTTTTAGGCTCAATTGAGTTGACTAGGGATAACAACTTTGGTGGGCCATGGAAAATTTCAAACAGGTCAAGGAGAGCCTACAATCACTTCTCAAGCCAAGCAAAACATAGAATTTCTCCTAGGAACACATTCGGGACAAGTTCTAGACCATTTGCACGTGTACTTGGACTTGCAACAAAAACATCCGACCTCTCATGCAGAGGGATTGTTAAAGAGGATAGAATCGATGGCCCACAACAACCATATTAAATATTGAAAATCACTATGGTTCGACTAAACCACTCGATGATTGTCTAAGTCAACAAAAGAGTCACAAGGTCACTAACTAGAGTTATTTCTTTCCAAAAACCTTATTTTTAACCATAAGCACGTAATTAAGTGTGTTGGTACCAAGTGAAGCATGTTTGACTCTTCGAGCCTAACTCAATTAGGTCTTTTATTCATTATTACTACTATTCTTACCTAAACACCAAAAAACAGACTCAATCCCTTAATAAGGTTGACACGCCATCCATCATTGGGAAGAGTCACCCGGTTCACACAAAAATTACCTTTGGAAAGAACCATGTCATTAAGAAAACCAAAGGCTTATTGTTCATTAAAACATAAAAAGAAGCTACAAAATCAAAAATAAGCTATTAAATTAAACATAAACTAATAAGAAAATAGAATAAAGAAGCTAAAAAGTAAACTACCGAAAGCATAATGAATATACATAATGAGAGAGGAAAAGAGAGAATATATACATCAAGAGAGAACAGAGAGAATATATATACATAATAAAGAGAAAGAAGAAAATATTTTCATTTACTACAAACTAAATGCCTAAAGTCATCCATATAGCAAATAAAATCCACCCCCCGAATAAAATAAGCATTATCCCCAATGCTTAACAAAACAAGAATAAAGAAGGGTAAGAGTGAAAAGGACTCCCTATGTGACCTTGGACATCTTTGTGTCCATAGCAGCGTCACCACCCTCAGTATCCTCTAATTGGATCTCATCATCATCGGCTCTGGGAGTAACTGGGTTGGTGAACATCTAGCGCACTGCCTCAGCAGTGTCGGCAGCCAGGTCTGGCTCCTCTGACTGGCCAGCTGGTGCCACTGGAGTTGATGGTGTTGCTGGATCTTCTGGTGCTGGTGGGTCTGACCTATGACCACATCGAATGGAAGGTCACCGGTTGCTGCTATCTTGGTTACCTCTTCCTCAACCTGTCAACTGATTTCTTAGACGCTTGGGATTTCCTCATTTTCTTTACCTGCTTCCCCAGCTCCTCAATCACTGCTCCATGTGCTACCAAGGTGTTCATGATGGTGGTTTGGTTTTCCAAGATCTTCTTTAATGTATCCTCAAGTATTGGAGGAATATGGGGTGCCGGAGTGGATGATTGTGCTGCAACAACACTAGATATGTCAGTCAGAGTGAGTGTCTGCATCCAGTTGTTGAGGCTCGCCAGTGTTCGGGAGACTCGCAGCACGGATAGTGGATGAGTGGGAAAGGGCATCGGCTTTAAAGCCGATGTGGAAGTCCTGATGCTGAAGGATATGAAGAAGGAGGTGGAGGCATAGCTAATGCACTATCAGAAGGATCTGCTGAACTAGATGGCATGTCAACTATCTCAACAGCTACTCCGGCGGGCTCATCAGACTGGCCTACAGTAGCAGAGGGTTGACCCCTTTTCTTTGGGTTTCCACCACCCATCAAAGAATACCATGAGAAGGGCTTCTTTGCCCACTCTTTGGTATCAATATCCCTCGACTCCACACCCGCATCCGTAAGGTACTCAGTGATAGTGTCGGGATACGGGTAGGAGGTTTCACCTTGCCTGGCGACCACAGACATGTTGGCCGACATCACGGCACCCACATTGATTGGGTACCCGGCCATGATAGAAGTGACTAACACTGCCCGCGGAATCGGAAGATTTGTTTCATTTTGACACGGATCTAGTTTTCTACACACGAATGTTTGTCATCCCTTGCCTCAAAATTTAGGGTGTTCCACTGAATGAGAACCCCTGTTGTGATCCATGCTGGAGGCAGCCCCGGAGCTGCAAGAATCTCAGCTAGCCATGGTCGAACTGCATCTCCCAGTGCTAACCCTTCCAGGTATTGCAAGGCTCCACTTCCTCTAACCTTAAATACGCATTCAGGGTGGTCTGATCAAATCTCACCTTTAGATTTCTCACTTTTGTTACCTTGGTCCCTTTCTTTATATGCGTCACATTGACGTAAAATTCCCGAACCAACTATTCCTTGGCATCTACCACACTTTGGGTGAACCACATCCACCCTTTCCGCTCCTAGGATTGTCTCAACACTGCTGGGTTGTATTTTTCAAAGTCCTTTATCATGAACTGACGCTCAAGAGTTAGCAATCTCACTAGCCACCACTCTCGGAAGCTTGTGAATGCAGCCAGGCTAAAAAATATATCCTGATAAATCTCTTTCTTCTTCGACCTCTGCAGGCCGGCAACTCTAGTATCACCCCCTCGGCCAGCATCCGGGATATCATCAACATCCACTGTAGTAGCAGGTGCATCGGGGGAATGTGTGGATGAGGCTCCAAAGCCTGCCTGTCACCTTCCGAACCCTCAGAATTACTCTCAGGGGAGGTAGGCTCGTCTTTAAGTTGGTATCTGCACGGAGGTTGTTGTGGTTGTGATTGTACAACAAGCTGCTCTTGCACTGAGTCGCCCTCTGAAGCTTCCCTAGACGGGGCATATGAACTAGATTCGGAGGGCTCGGGCTGTCTTCCTCGGCCTGTTGTGGCTTTCTTACTGATTACTCTTTGGAGGGTGAGGGGTAAATCGCTTTTTCCTATGCCTATGGAAGGTTCACCAAAAACCTTTGATGTATCACCATGACCTCGTGATCTAACCATTTTCTGCAACAAATATCAACAGGAGTCAGTTCTAGTTCAAGTGCAGATAAACAGGGTCCGCACAATTGCAAGTATGATCGCAGCCTGGGTTGTGCAGACCATACAATTTGGACTTGTGGCCGCAGAGTTGAAAGTGCGGTCCGCACAATATTAAGTGAGACTGCACATCTGAAGTGCAGTCCGCACAATTGTCAGTGCGGCCGCACTATGAATACCTCCAAATGGCAACTCTCTGAAGACAGAGATTGCTCTGATCTGCAGTTTCACACATTTTTCTGCAGCCACGATGATGGTACTGCTGTCCGCACAATTTTAAGTGTGTTCCACACATTATTGCCTCACCAACTTCCCTAGTCGACACTTCTGCGGACCGCACAATTTCTTGTGCAGCCGTAGATTTCAAACTTAAATCGGGTAGATTCCAAAAGGGTTTCGATTTTTGCACAAAGTGGACATGGTAATAGCAATTAAACATGATAATCAAGATAGTCATTCCCCAAATAGCAGTTAGGAGTTTACCCACACAATTTAAACTCCATATGGATAGAAAATTGACCTCTAATGACAAATGGTCTAACATAACTAACAAATTGTAAAACAAACTAAGAAAATTAAAGAATCCTAGAAAAGATTTGAACATACCAGTGATGAACTAATGCTAAGGAATGATCACAGATGCGTATCAAGGTGGTAGATGAGTGACAGATGTGTGCAGAGGTTTAGCCTATTTTTGAGTGCTCAGAGAATGAAAATTTTGTACAGTAGCCTAGGCCTCACTATTTATACTAGACGGATATGGCTAAGGAACAAGAGACGAGTGCGGGAGCAAAATTCCTTCTGTGGTCCGAACTTTATTACCTGGAGGTGCATTTTCCTTTGATGTTCTGTGGTTCGCATATTTAGCTGTGCGACCGCATATTTTGTTGTGCGGCTGCATTTTGGTTGTTTCTCTGAAAAACAAACTTTAGAGAGTTTGCATTTTTTCATCTTAATTTGTGCGGTTTGCACAATAATGTGCTACCGCATTTGCCTTCTGTTGTAGCATCCAAAATTGTGATTACATACTTAGCCACTTTATCTGTGCACAATTCATGTAAAGCACACACATTCCTGCAACACACTTCAAATCCAGTTAGCACAAAATAAGACATATCTAAAGAAGAAGAAGAAGAAAAAAAAGAAAAAGAAATATGGGTTGCCTCCCAAGAAGCGCCTAATTTAACGTTGCAGCACGACGCAGATTACCATCACTTGAAATGAATTACCGCCATGACGTGGCCATCACTAACTCTTTCCGGGTAATGCTTCACCCAGTGACCATTGAATC
Organism: Nicotiana knightiana; assembly: GCA_005239525.1. Taxonomy (NCBI): domain Eukaryota; kingdom Viridiplantae; phylum Streptophyta; class Magnoliopsida; order Solanales; family Solanaceae; genus Nicotiana; species Nicotiana knightiana. The sequence continues at coordinate 21,847 of MDKJ01161962.1, read as the reverse complement.
TAAACACTTCATCATTTTTATTCTTCAAGTCCAATTCCCCAAAGAGATTCATACCCAAAATCTCAAATGGACCACTCCATTTAGACTTCAACTTTCTGCGAAACATCTGTTACCGCGAATTGAATAACAACACAAGATCACCCACTTTAAACTCCTTTTTCAAAATGTACTTGTCATGAAGATATTTCATCTTTTCTTTGTATAAGGAAGAACTTGTGTATGCATGGTATCAGAACTCATCCAACTCGTTTAAATGTGCCACCCTTAAGTTGGCGGCGACATCCCACCCTTAAGATTTTCTGAACACTAACGGTATGGAGATATTCCGATAGGTGTTTTGTAAGCCGCCCTATAAGCCCATAAAGCATCATCAAGTTTCTTGGACCAATCCGTCCAGTTGTCATTCACTATTATGGACAAAATATTCTATATCTCCCGGTTTGAGACTTCTACTTGACCGCTTGCTTGTGGATGATAGGGAGTTGTGTCTTTATGAGTGACACCGTACTTGGTGAGTAAGGTGTCGAAAGCTTTGTTGCAAAAATGTGACCGCCCATCACTTATGATAGCCCGTGGAGTACCAAACCTTGTGAAAATGTTCTTCATAAAAATGCCACCACACTTCTCGCATCATTGTTAGATAAAGCAACGACTTCAACCTATTTCGACACATAATCAATCGCGATCAAGATGATGGTGATTCCACAAGAGCTCACAAAAGGACCCATGAAGTCAATACCCTACACATCAAAAATATCAATCTCCAAAATGATAGTGAGTGGAATTTCATATTTCTTTGAGATTCCACCAGCCCTTTGACATTCATCACAACGCTTGACTAGATCACTTGCATCCTTGTAAAGAGTGGGACAATAGAAACCACAACTTAACACTTTGGCCGCCGTTCTTGATCCACCATGGTGACCACCATACGATGAAGAATGACAAGCCCTAAGAATTCCAAATTGTTCCTTCTCCGATACACATCTTATAATCACTCCATCCGTACAAATTCGGAAAAGGTACGGTTCATCCCAATAATAGTCCTGACAATCCCGTTTGAGCTTCTTCCGTTTGTTTGAAGAGAACTCATCTGGGATGATACCACTTACAAGAAAATTTTCTGGATGTGCAAACCATGGCACCTCTCTCATTGAAATGTCTAAGAGTCTCTCATCGGTAAGAAGTCATTACAAGGCCATCATGCAGCCTCCCCTCCTCCTCCAAACGAGACAAGTGGTCCGCCACTTAGTTTTCACTTCCTTTTCGGTCTTGGATGTCTATATCAAACGCTTTCAACAAAATCACACATCTCATAGACCGGTATTTTGAATCTTAATTACTCATAATATAACAAGCGCCGCATGATCCGTGTGGACAATCACTTTTGCCCCCATCAAGTATCGGTGAAACTTCTCAATAGCAAATACAATGAAAAGGTGATTTTTTTGGTAACAGTGTAATTGACTTGGGAATCATTCATGGTCTTACTATCATAGTAAATCGAATGTAAGATCTTGTTGATACGTTTCCCCTAAACTGCTCCAACCACCACATCACTAGCATTACACATGAGCTCAAAAGAAATGCTCAAATTAGGAGCGGTGATAATGGGAGTAGTTGTCAACTTGAACTTGAGCAATCCAAATGCTCTTATGAAATCGTCATTGAAGTGAAATTTAGCATATTTCTCCAAAATCTTGCACAAGGGGTTCACCACTTTGGAAAAATCCTTTATGAAGCACCGGTAGAACCCTGCATGACCCAAGAAACTTCTCACGCCCTTCACAGATGTTGGAGGTGGAAGTTTAGAAATAACCTCTATTTTTGCCTTGTTGACTTATATTCCCTTCTTTGAAATCTTGTATCCAAGTGCAATGCCCTCCTCTACCATGAAATGGAATTTTTCCCCATTCAAAACCAAGTTCGTTTCTTCACACCTTGTCAATACCTTATCCAAATTTGACAAGAAATCATCAAAGGAATCCCCGACTACCAAAAAGTAATCCATGAAGACTTCAAGTTAGTCCTCTACCATATCCTTAAAGATCGTCATCATACACCGTTGAAAAGTTGTTGGTGCATTGCATAAGCCAAATGGCATCCACTTGAAAGAGAAAATGCCATAGGGACAAGTGAAAGTTGTTTTCTCTTGATCGTTCGGGGAAATAAGGATTTGATTGTAGCTCGAATATCCATCTAGAAAATAATAAAATGCCCGGACGGCCAACCTATCAAGCATTTGATCAAGAAAGGGTAGTGGAAAATGGTTTTTCCTTGTGACTTTGTTTAGATTCTGATAGTCCATACACACTCTCCATCCTGTCATCGTCTTGTTGGAATTAACTCGTTCTTATCATTAGTGATCACAGTTATGCCCCCCTTCTTCGGAACACATTGTATCAGATAAGTCCACGAACTATCACAAATGGGGTAGACAACCCTGGCATCTAACCACTTTATGATCTTCTTATTGACCACCTCTTGCATGGCTTCATTGAGTCTCCTTTTATGTTCAATGGAGGGTTTGTCATCTTCCTCCAAATTAATCTTGTGCATGCAAAATGCGGGGCTTATTCCCTGAATATCCGTCAAAGTCCATCCAATAGCTTTCTTCTTCTTGTGGAGCACTGCCAATGTAGAGTCAACCTGCACATTAGTCAAACAAGAAGAAAGAATAACCGGTAAAGTAGAGCAAGGGCCAAGGAATTCATACCTAAGAAGTGGAGGCAATGGCTTCAACTCCAAGATAGGAGGCTCTTCAATTGAAGGCTTTGTAGGAGGAGTTTTCCTATTCTCAAGATCCAAGGAAAGTTTTCGACGTGCATAATTGTACGACCCCATCCCTTGCAAAGAATTAACACATTCCATGAAGCCATCCATTTCATAATCAACAAAATTAAGCAAAATAGCCTCCAACATGTCACCCACATTTATTGTGGCACTTGTATCATCAATAATCACATTGGTCACCAATTCCACAAACGAACACACTTCATTAATATTCAGGTGCCTCATAGATTTGCACACATGGAACACCACCTTTTCATCACCCGCCCGGAAAGTGAGTTCACCGGCTTCCACATCAACAAGATCCTTCCCCATAGCAAGGAAAGGTCTACCAAGAATAATCGGTACCTCATAGTCCACTTCACAATCAAGAATAACAAAATCTGTCCGGAGAATGAACTTGTCAACTCGAACCAATACATCCACAATCAACCACTGTGGTCTCTTTGTTGTACGATCGGCCATTTGTAACCTCATAGATGTGGGTCTTGGTTGCCCAATTCCCAATGTATTGAAAATTGAGTAGGGCATAAAGTTGACTTGACCCAAGATCACAAAGAGCTTTTGCAAACTCGGCACTTCCAATGGTACAAGGAACTGTGAAAGCACCGTGATCTTCCAACTTAGGAGCCATCGAATGCATAATTGCACTCACTTGGTGAGTGACTTTGATAGTTTCAAAATTCATCGATCTCTTCTTCGTCACCAGGTCCTTCATAAACATTGCATATTCGGGCATTTTCTCCAAAGCTTCAACTAATGGCACGTTTAAAGAAAGACTCTTCATCATATCAATGAACTTCATGAATTGATTCTCTCCATTTTTCTTTGCAAGCCTCTGAGGATAGGGAGGAGGTGGCTTAGGCAATGGTGCCTTAGATTTTTACACTACCGGTTCTGGTATGTCAATCACATGATCCCTATATGGGTTCTCCTCCTCTTTAGTTTCTTCCGCCTTGTCATCAATATCAATCTGCACTTCATCATTTGCTTGAACAACATTGTTCGGGATCTCCTCTTCCTCCACCACTTGCTCATCATCCACAAGTTTCCTTTGACTTGAGTAAGGTGCATTCCCACCTCTTCCACTTCTTGTAGTAACATCCATGGCATGACCCGTAGTGTTCCCACCCTTCGGGTTCACCACTGTATCACTTGGTAGTGCCCCTTTAGGACGAGAATTTAAAGCTTGAGAGATTTGACTTATTTGCACTTCTAAGTTACGGATTGATGTGTTGTGTGAAGCAAGTTGGGAATCGGAATCGACATTATTCTCCATCATTTGCTTGAACATGCTCTCAATACAACCCATTTCATTGTTGGAGGAACTAGGACCATCAAAAGGATAAGGAGGTGGGTTGCTCGGTTGTTGTTCCACTCGCCTTGGTTATTGCCTCCCTAATTGCCTTTGGTATTATTATTTTTCCAATTCCCTTGGTTATTTCTTCCACTCCAATTGCCTTGATTGTTGGTGTTCCAATTGCCTTGATTGTTTTCACTATTCCAGTTACCTTGGTTGCTACAATTCTAGTTTCCTTGATTATTCGAAAGTCTCCATTGTTGTTGACTAGGGCCTTGCTAGTTATTTCTTTTCCCTTGAAATTTTTTCACATATTGGACCTCTTCTTGATCATTGTAAGAATCTCTTTGATCAAACCTACTATCATATTGCATAAAATTGTCCACTTTTTGTTGCACTTGTGGACTTCTTATTCCTCTCTTGTTTACCATCATATTGACTCCCTCCATAGCATTGACTTGCCTCAAGTTTTGCACTTGTTAAAGTCGAGCCTATGCCAATTGGTTCATGGTGGTTTTCAACTCGATTGTGGCTTGCCCATGGTCATGTAACTCTTTATGAAGAAGAATCACATTTGGATAACATTGTGGAACATTGGCTCTAGATTGCCACGTCGATGAAGTATCTGTCATATCATCAAAAATATCACACGCCTCTACATAAGGCGTAGTCATGAAGTTCCCACCTGCACATTGGTTGGTTGTATTGATCCCCCGATAGAAAGTTTGTTGAATCATGTTCTCTGTCATATCATTGTTGGGGCACTCTTTCACTATTGTCCTATATCTTTCCCATATCTCGTGTAGTGGTTCATTGGGCTCTTTCTTGAATGCTAGAATTTCATCCCAAAGAATGGCCATGTGCCCGGGAGAGAATTACTTTGAAATAAATTTCTCCGCAAGTTCATCCCAAGTACGAATGGAATGATTTGGAAACCGTTCCAACCAATCTAAAGCTTTCCCCCGTAGAGAGAAGGGAAAAAGCCTTAGCCTCAAAGCATCTTCGGAGACAATTGTTTGTTTGCTTCCCCAACATGTATCAACGAACCCCTTCAAATGCTTATATGCATTTTGACCCGGTGCACAGGTGAAGAACCCTCATTGCTCGAGCAAGCATCATGTTGGTTATTTGAAAGTAGCCCTCCCTAATACGAGGTGGGACTATATCACTTGCATACCCTTCATTTGGAAACACCCGGTGTGGATCCGCTCGTGGTTGAGGTGGGGGTGGAACGGGAACATTGTCTTGAGGCGGTCGGCCTAGTCTATTGGCTTGACGTTCAAGAGGGACCTCATCTATTGTATTATCATCAATGTCCACATCCCCCACAGCTATGTTTCCGAGCTCATTGTTGCCATGATTGCACCTACAATACTAACACATTAGTAACAAGGAAGGAAAAGAAGATATTCCAAAAACACGCCTAAATATATAGCTAACACTGTCTTTTAGCTCCCCGCCAATGGTGCCAAAAATTGATCTCGTCCAATTTCACTCCTCTATTTGAGGATATGAAAACGGTCGATGTAATAAAATACCCAACAGAGTCGGGATCGAATTCCACATGGAGCTATGTGAATGGGTGTTAGTAGTATATATCTTAGCACGTGAGTTTGTATATCTTCATTTGCACTTTCGCAATATTGGGTTTTGTTTGGAAATCTAAGTTACACTTCAGTTGCGATTTAAAGAATGAAACTAGAAAATTATTTTTGTTTGTTTTTAAAATGATAAAGAGGCATAGGGCTATGACCTTCATCTAGGTGTTCACCAAATTAGTTGTAAACTTTAAAGCTTATTTTATTGTTCGGGGTGTATTATAGCTATCAACACTCAAGTACCCACTCAATACCTCTCGACCAGAGAGTGAGTTTGCCCAATTTGGCTTTCTCAAGTCCAAATGGGTATTGAAAAAAGCAGTTGATAATAAGCTCAAATCAGGTTTTACTATCTCTAGGTTCAATCCTTTAATTGGGCTTATCAATCTCTCAATTGACCCAATTTCTTGCTTGCTAAGTTTTCCTAGACTAAGTCTCTATTTCTCAAGTAGAGACCAAATCAAAAAGGCATGAAATAATATTTGCAACAATTAATTCTTCAAATAAAAGCAAGAACAAGGCTAGATAATCAACATCCAATCATAAATAAGCAATAAATCAAATACCTATTAAGTTTACACACTAGGGTTGGGTCACAACGCTAGTAAAAATCTAGCTACTCATGCTTAAATTAGAAGAAAAAGAAGAAGAAGTGATAACTAAAATCATATTAATAATTAAAATGATGAAATTAATATTCAAAAAATTCAAAATAGCGCTAGAATTTTCGGACAAAAATAGAGTGCTAGAATTTTAGGACAAAAATGCCCTTTCAGAGGATCTGCGGCCGCACAATTCAATGTGCGGCCTGCACTTTGCTTCATCCCGACAGGAGTGGAAACCTGCAGCCGTACTTCTCTCTTTCTGCGGTCCGCGCATTTCTGAGTGTCGTGCATTGCTCTTCTACGAACCGCACAAATGTGATTGCGGCCGCGTAGCTGTTCTTATGCGACCACACAATAATTGTGTGGTCCGCACTTCTGTTGAACTTGAGATGTAGGTTCTCTGAACTTTTGCTCTTGCTTAGTTTGTGCAACCGCACTTTGCACTTTTATCTTATAGGAGTTTCTTCACAATCTGTTGTCGCAGATGATAATCTGTGGTTCGCACTTCTGATCTTCTGTGCATTTTTTTATCTAGTTCAGATCACTCATTCTTGAGTTGGATTTCATCTTGAGGGGCTCATGTTCCACTATTCCTGCAATTAAGCATATTTCATCAGTTTTCGGGAACACAATTAAATGCATTTGGACTAAAACAAAAGTTAAAAGGTGTTAATAAGTAGTCAAAATCCCCACTTATCAGGCCTCAACACGATTCCAAGTACGGACCCCTTTGCATTCAAGGCACCGTCTGTAAAGATGGTCCAGATTCTGTAGGAGGTCCTCGAGTTCAACAACAACTCCTTCTCGACATCGGGTATTAGGGCTGGTGTGAAATCGGTCACGAAGTCTGTCAAAATTTTAGATTTGATGACATTTAGGGGTCGATATTTGATATCGTACCCGCTGATTCCACGACCATTTGACCAATTATCCCAAGAGTTCGGGCTTATGCATTATGTTCCTCAACGGGTAAGTAGTCATGAACATAAGGTGAGGATACCTAGTTTCGGCCTCGCCTAGAGTCCTGCTAAGATATTAAATAGGAAATTGTGTATCTTCTTTTTCCCAGACTAGGACTCCACTTACCTTTATCTCGGATACTGTTGTATAGGTGCAATTGTTCATCTACCTTTGGAGTATGAAGCAAAGGCGCGCTCGAAAGGTACCTCTTGAGTTCTTCCAAGGCTTGCTGACACTCCGGTGTCCATGAGAAATTATTCTTCTTCTTCAATAACAAGAAGAACCGATGGCTCTTGTTGGAGGACCTTGAGATGAATCGACCCAACATGGCTATGCGCTCGGTTAGCCTTTGAACACCTTGGCGTTGTCCACCACGGTAATGTCCTCTATGGCCTTGATTTTATCGGGATTGATCTCGAATTACCGATTAGACACCATGAATACGAGAAATTTCCTGGACCCAACTCCGAATGCGCATTTCTTTGGGTTCAGCTTCATATTGTGTTTCTTCAATATGTTGAAGGTTTCCTGCAAATATTTCAAATGGTCCTTTGCTCGCAGGGACTTAACTAATATATCATCAATGTAAACCTCCATTGATTTTCCTATTTGTTCTTTGAACATTCGATTTGCTAGGAGTTGGTAAGTGGCACCGACATTTTTTAGTTTGAACGGCATTACGTTATAGTAGTAGGCATCGTACTTAATGATGACGGACATTTTTTCCTGGTCGCTCGGGTCCATCCAAATTTGGTTATACCCGGAATAGGCATCGAGAAAGCGGAGGATCTCGTAGTCGGTCATCACATCGATCATGTGATCGATGTTGGGCTGATGGAAAGAGTCCTTGGGGCATGCCTTATTCAAGTCTTTGTAGCCTACACACATTCTTAATTTATTCCCTTTTTAGGGACTACCACTACATTTGCTAACAAATTCGAGTATTTAACCTCCCAGACTGACCCTATTTTAAGGAGTTCAGATACCTCGTCTTTGATGAATGCATGCTTGACTTCGAACTGAGGCCTTCTTTTTTGTTTGACCGGGTGGAACTTTGGGTCCAGGCTCAGCTTATGGGTAGTTATCTCCGGTAGGATCACTATCATGTAGAGGTTGGACCAAGCGAAACAATCTATGTTAGCCATAAGGAATGTAATGAGTTTTTTCCTGAGCTCGGGTTTTAACCCCGTGCCTAGGTATACCTTACGTTCAGGTAGGTGCTAGATCAATATGACTTGCTCCAGTTCCTCGATCATTGATTTGGTGGCGTCGGAATCGTCGGGGACTATGAAGGACTTGGACTCCATAGTCATCGTTCTCATCTGTTCCCTGCTTCTTCGATTCGGTCGGGGATTGCTATTTGGTCCAACACTTGGCGACCGAACTCAGATCCTTTGGTGAAAGTACATATATTGGGACCACCTCGTCGATCGCGAACATCTCCTTTGCAGCCAATTATTCTTCGTAAATTGTTTTAATCCCACTTGGCGTTGGGAATTTCAACACTTGGTGCAGTATCGAGGGTACTACCCTCATGTTGTGAATCCATGGCCTCCCGAACAGACCATTGTATCTCATATATCCTTTGATCACGTAGAACTTTGCTTCCTGAATGTTTCTGGCAGTGTTCACCGGTAGTGTTATCTCCCCTTTAGTGGTCTCACATGACATATTGAATCCGTTTAGAACTCGGACTGCAGGCATAATTTGATCTTGCAAACCCAGCTGCTCTACGACTCTCGATATGATGATATTGGCCAAGCTACCTGGATCAATTAGCACACGCTTAACTCGATATTTATTTATGAGTATAGATACTAACAGTGCATCATTGTGTGGTTGCACAATGCATTTAGCATCCTCATATTTGAAAGATAAAGGTTCCTTCTTGCACGTATTCTCGAGTCCGTTTTTCTCTAGTGATTGACACTTTGGTGCACTTTAACATCGGCCTGGGGGACGTCGACTCCACTGATGATCATGTAAATGACGAGCTGAGGTTCCTCCTGCTCGATCTTCTTATTAGAGTCCCTATTCCTGAACTGGTTTTTGGCTCGATCGCTCAAGAACTCCCAGAGATGTCCGTTGTTGAATAATCTGGCTACTTCCTCTTCAATTGTCGGGCAATCCTCCGTTCTGTGGACGTGAGTTCCGTGATATTTACACATTTTGTTGGGGTCCATTCATGTTGGATCGGACTGTAGAGGTTGAGGCTACTTGGTGTCTTTGATGCATTCGATTGCAGATACGATGACAGCAACATTGACATTGAAGTTGTACTCCGATAACTTTGGCGCTTCATTAGGCCCGATGGGTCTGTCGAAACCGCTTTTGCTCATGATCCCCGGTTATTTTGGCCTTGATCGCTTCTCCTTTTGCTTCTCACAGGGTTTCGTCCAGACACATTACCTCTTCGGTCTTCGTTATATGGTTGATATCGGTCCCTATTTGATCGTGGTTCATGATCAATGTCTCTTCTGGATTTTTCAATAGCTTTGACGGCATAAACGAACCAGGAAGGGGCCCAAGCTGATCATCTTTGACCCTAATTTTTTATTAATATCGATTATGTACGTCAGCCCAAGTTACAGCTAGATATTCTATCGTATTTTGCTTCAACTGTGGTGAAGCCAACAAGCTTCGAGTATTCAGTCCCTAGGTGAAGGCCTGAATGAACCAATCGTCTACGACCGGAGGCAATTCCATTCGTTCCATTTGAACCGGGACAAAAATTCCTTGAGCATCTTATTATCTCTCTGTTTCACTTTGAAAAGGTCCTACTTCATGATCTCGACCTTGATGGCCCCGGCGTCTGCTTCCACAAAGGAGTCTACAAGCATAGCAAACGAGTCAATAGAATTAGGGGGTAAGTTGTGATACCATATCATATCTCCCTTTGACTAAGTTTTCCCGAACTTTTTCAGCAAGACAAACTAGATCTCATCATCCTCCAAGTCGTTCCCTTTGATGGTGCACGTGTAGGAGGTCACATGCTCATTTGGGTCGGTTGCTCCATTGTACTTAGGAATTTCGGGCATGTGAAACTTCTTTGGGATTAGCTTTAGAGTTGCACTCGGAGGGAAAGGTTTCTGAACAAACTTCTTGGAATCCAGGCCCTTCAATATTGGTGGCGCTCCTGGTATTTAGTCGACCCTGGAATTGTAAGATTCCACATTTTTGTCGTTGGCTTCGATTTTCTTTTCTCCTGATTCTACTTGTTTTATCAGTTCCTCGAGCATTTTTATGATTTGGGGGTTTGTCCCGGGTTCAGCTTCACTCGGCTTCTCCGTGATTAGTTCATTTCTACGAGTCATTTCCCGGGAGGGCTCGGGCTTAACTCTATTGGGGGCGTGGTTTTGGTTCTGCAGCTAGGCTATCACTTCTTGTTGGGCCTGTAGTATTTCGAAGATCACTCGCAAGTTGATCCCGTCTCCTTCATTGTCACGTGCATTTTGGGTTGCCGATCGGACTCCCCCGCAGATATAGTTCTCAGGTCGGTAGGCAGATTCGCATTGATGGCCACATGTGAGTTTGCATCGATCGGGTCCGCTACCGGAACTCCGGTGGGATCGACATGTGGCACCTCGTTACTTGTACCATATAGTTTTTCTCTCCGTGGTGACCAGACTCAGCATCCACATTTAGAGGTACAGATTGGGAGTTCGACATTTTGAACTTTGACCTGAAATTAAGGACACTTCCAAGAACAAGTGTAAAATAGGATGCATTATGGAAATTATCATATTGCCACTATTATCCTTAGTCCCATGGTGGGCGCCAAACTGTTTACCCTAAAAAATGGATAACAATTAAATTTGTAAGTGATTTTAAAAATACGAGGATTAATTCGATACAAACGATAAATTGTGTTAGATTAAATAAATAAAGATATAGTAAATTCAAATCACGTGAGGAGGATAATTTCAGCCTTGATGAAAATAATAGTAAATTACTTTGGGATGCGTATTACAAAGTGTTGAATGAGTAATCACTTTATATAGTAGTGGAGTTTTACTCCAAGTACAATTCTAATAAAGGTAAAAGACTCTCGTTTAACTGATTACTGGATTCACGTGGGTACGTGCCGAGATCTGTGACATGATACTCGATTGGTCGCGAATATCACGGCCTTCCCTTAGTCGTGTTCGATTGCCAATAATGCTCTCCGAAGTCTCTTGGGATTTGGATTGATTCTGGGGTCGTGGCTTCGATATACCCGAGGGTTGGCGTCGTTCCCCCAATGCCTGGCTCGATGAGTCACTTACCTCGATTCTGGTTTCTTGTTATCGTGTCCTTTACCCGATTTATTTTATCAGGAATCAGGCCAACTTATGGGTTTATTTTATCAGGAATCAGGCTGGCTTATGGGTCTGGTTTTCACCCGCATACACGCCACAAACCTCGTAAGAGGAAAAGGGGTGGGAAAGAAGAGGTAAATGAAGGCTATCTTTGGTTGCTATCACAGTTGTCAAATTGTCATACAAGAATAAACTAACAAACCGCTAAGAGTTCCATTTTGATCCATTTATCATCCATGAATTTTAGAAATTAATTCGCAACATTCACTTATTTTAATTTGATAGATCCTGTCAATGTATATATAGAGGTACGGAAAAACACTAAACACATCTGAATGATTCAGTTTAAATTTTGGATTTGTCCTTGTCCCATCCTAAAGTATGATCTAAGAACAAAGAAAAATATAGGGTTTTTTTTTCTTTTAGCCTGCGCCAGATACTATTTACATTCGGTAACCTACAAAATATATACAAAAAAATATTTCTTTTAACTATTGTTTTGAGAGAGGCTATACAATGTCATTTTACCAAAAATAAAAATATAAGAAACTGAAACCAGTTGCTCTAAATGTAGAGAAAATATCACTTTAAACCCATTAATTCGAAACTATTTACCCTTTAATGCCCAGGCCTAAATTATTTATTTCTCTTACCCATGCGGCCCAAACTATTTACCCCCCCGTACATTAGTTTATTCCCCTCATTTAATGCCTCAGTTAACGCTACTTCACCCAACCATTTCTTTCCTTTCAAAAATTCCATAGCCAAACCATGAGAAATCATATTTCACACGGCAATTATTGATTTGACTTGTGAATTTTTCTTCAGATTTTGTTTCTATCTTCAATATTATTGTACATGAGTTTCACTCCAAAATCCTCTTTCTATTTTAGTATTTTTTTTTTGTATTTATTTGTATTTCTGAACCCATGTGTTGTTGAAGTTATATATTAAGTTTCTCAGCTCTGATTTTTGTGTGTATATGAAGATCCACCATTGATGAACTTGAAGCTCCTATATTTAAAATTTTATTTTGAAGATTTTTTGTTTGATTCGATGTGGGTGCTATACAATATTGATTATAGTACCTTCAAGTAAGCTTTCCGGATCTGAATTTTTATGTGTATTTGAATATTCACCATTGTTGGGCTTGAAGCTCTTGAATTTAAAATTTTTATTTTGAAGATTTCTTGTTTGATTCAAAGTGAGTGCTGTTAAATATTGCTTATAGTACCTTCTAGAAGTTCATATTGAAGTTTGATAGCATTTGGAGCTAATTTACGGTGATTGAGATCAAAATCTTCAGCTGAAAATCGAAGAAGAACACAGCTACCCAATAGTATACCGCTACAATATACAATATGCTATAGGAGTATATAGCTATAATGCAACAGTATACTATTATAGTTTACAATATACTGCAATGGTATATTGTAATAATCGAAGAAGAATACAACTACCTAATAGTATATCGCTACAGTATATAATATACTATAGGAGTATATAGTTATACTGTAACAATATACTATTATAGTATACTGTAGTAATTTACAATTTACTATAACAGTATGTTGTAATAGTATATAATATACCATAATAGTATACTTATTACTCGTAAATTCACTTGTCTTTTTCCTTTTAATTTGCTTTAAGCTTTTACCCAACGTGAGGGGAAAATTATAAATACAAAAAAATAATAATATTATAGTATGCTATATAATTTAACGGTATAGTCTTACAATCAGATCCTTTTAAAAAAATTTAAAATTTTTATTGACAACCGATATTATTTTAGTTTAATAATTGAATTAAAAAAAATTAACTCTTTGCGTACAATTGTATACTCTATTGATATAGCTATATATTATACTGGTATCATATGTTAGTTAATATTTTTTGGTTGTATTAGCTACATTTAATTGGTATACAATTTGATTTTTCTTTAGTATTAGTTTAAAAAAGAATAATAAAAGATAGTGAAAACAGTAAATGAAATTAGATTATGAAGAGAAAAAGAATATAAAAAAAGAAGTTAAATGAAATTAGAAAAGGAAAAAAGAAAAATAATAAGAAGAAAACGAGAAAAAAGAAAAGGAGAAAAGAAAGAAAAAAAGAAAAAGGAAAAGGAGAAAAGAAAGAAAAAAAGAAAAAAGAAAAGAAAAGAAGCATAGAAATAAAAAAAGAATTGGAGAATAAAGAAAAAATTCCCTACAAAAACTACTATGGGTAGAAAATATAGTTAGTTTGATGGGTAGAAAAATAAATGGGTAGACAAAGGTAAATAGTTCTATTTTTGTGGGTAAATGTGTCATTTTCCCCTAAATGTAAGCAAATTTTTTTGTTCACGGGCTTTAACTTAGGCCTGTTAACCAGAGTAGTGGCAACGAGTCAACAAAATTTTTTGGGCCATGGTATAGAGGAGAAATTCGGGGGTTTTGCATCCGTACCCGCTTTTTGTGTCATGTTTTAACTGATACCCGCTTTGTAAAAAAAAATTGCATTTGTACCTGCTTTTTCGCATAACTTCAACATACGGGGCTGAAGTAGCAAAGGCAATCACGCAAAACTTCAGCATTCTAGTAGACGGACCTGAAGTAGCTTGCGAGCTTCAGCTCTAAAGCTGAAGTGTTTGTCTTTGTATCTGGGAACTTCAGCTCTAGTAACTGGGGAACTTCAGCTTTAGAGCTGAAGTTTTTGTCTTTGTAACTGGGGAACTTCAGCTCTAGAGCTGAAGTTTTTGTTTTGTAACTCGGGAACTTCAGCAAGTTTTTGTCTTTATAACTGGGGAACTTTTTTGTTTTGTGACTCGGGAACTTCAGCTCCAGAGCTGAAGTTTTTGTCTTTATAACTGGGGAACTTCAGCTCTAGAGTTGAAGTTTTTGTCTTTGTAACTGGGGAACTTCAGGTCTAGAGCTGAAGTTTTTGTTTTGTAACTCGCGAACTTCAGCTCTACAACTGAAGTTTTTGTCTTTATAACTGGGAAACTTCAGCTCTAGAGCTGAAGTTTTGTCTTTGTAACTGGGGAACTTCAGCCCTGTATGCTGAAGTTTTGTCTTTGTAACTGGCGAACTTCAGCTGAACTGACGAACTTCAGCTCAGCGAGGAAAAGGACGCTGAAGTTATTTAAAAAGTGGGTACAAGTTAAAAGTTTTTAAAAGCGGGTATAGGTTAAATGGGGGCGACCAAATAGGGTGCCCCGCGCAAATTTTACGAGAAATTCAAACGCTGGCTATTTTTCAATTACCGGTCCGAAAACTGGGTAACCCGTACTATTTTTATAAGTATAAGATTAGATCAAATTGGTCCATAAATGGCTTTCCGGCCAGTCTATATTACGATTCATCAACCTCCGCTACTATTTGCAAGGATCTTTATACAAATAGCCGATCAAGATTACTGTACTTTTCTAGCTAGTAAATATCCAATATATACATATTATACACAATTTTAAATATATATTATACATCCGTCAACTATTTTTTAGTTTAGTAGGCCGGAGGAGTGGCTATTTAGGTTAACTCTTCTAGCAAAAGATGATTGGACCATGGCAAAATCAAAGGAGTATATATATGTTCTTCTCCCAGTAAACAAGTTGCCAAGTCCAAATAAAGAGAGGAGATAGTAGACACTTCTTGAATGTGACACACTACTTAATGATTTTTACTTGCAATCACGTTCATTATGTTGTAATGTTAATATGTTATCATAATTAATTATTACTTGCGAGTTTATCACACAAAATATGGATTTGACTCCAAATAGTTTTTTTCCTTGGGTTAAATTATCGCCACAAAAAGTGAAAAAGCAGAAGAAAAAAATGTCTTGCTCCCGTTTTTTATTTATGAAAAATTGATATTTATTTATAATATTTGGGAAAGTTAAACAATTCAAAATAAAAATTAAAACTAATAGCAGAACTGAAAATACAACTCACATTTATGTACCTAGAGTATCCCTATTTTCTAAAGAGTACCAAACTCAAGAAATAGAAAGGAATATCACAACTAGTCTTTAACAAACGAGTTTGTCTGAAGTTCACAATCATGATTGAGTGTTCCCTTTTAAGATGGACATGTCTGAGAAATATTTTACAAAGAAAAGAAGAAATTGCTAGGGTAAAAAAAAATAGAACAAAATGCTGATGATAAAAAATCCATAATAAAGAAATAATTATTTTTCCACAATTGAATTAAGTCAACTGTTTCCCCAAAGGTTAACATCATGAAATTCGAACAGTTCAAAATTAAGCCAGAAAAACTGATTATTTTGAAAAGTTTTTTTTTTCAAGCGTGCTTTTCAAAAAAAGTATTTTTGGAAAAAAATAACTTATGTTGGACCAATTTCAAGATGTGTTTTTTTAAAATATTTGATAAACAAATTATGTTTGGCCAATCTTTTCAAAACATATTTTTGAACGTCAAATTACGAAAAAGAAAAGTAAAAATTTACTTTACATCAGTATTATTTAAATAGAAATATAAATTTAAATATTTATTATAAGAGAATTTTAGTTAGTTTTTATAGTTGTTTAATTAAAATATAAAATAAAGTAAGAAAATATATATTAAATATTTTAATCATTATATTTATCATTTAGTATCTGGTCTTATTAACTATTATTTACATGATGAATTAAATATATAAAAATACATAATTAATATAGTATAAATTAATAATTTACTCCTTAAATTACTATAAAATTATAAAAGAAGATATATATTTTATATTAGAGGGGCTATTTCAAAGAGGAATAGGAGAAGACGAATAAAATTACAATAGAAATAATAAAGAGAAGAAAGGGACGGCAGAAGCGAAAAAGGAAAAGGAAAAGGTTAAACTAAGAAGGATAGCTTGAGAAATATAAATTTACATTGAGGATATCTTTATCTTAAAAAAATTATTTTACTATTTTTGCTTCTGCAACTACGAATAAGTTAGAATTCGTAGCTTTTCTCTACAAGCATAAAAATTACTTTTACTGCTCAAAACCATTTCCCTATCTTGGCCAAACACTTTGAATTTCGAAAGAAACATTTTTTAAACTTAAGAAAAAAGTAATTTTGGTTGGCTAGAAGCTTGGCCAAACAGAGTCTAAAACTGAGGCATTATATGATAGTCAAAAAAATATTTTTTAGTTTAATCGAAACCTAATACTCTCAAATGTGAAGAATATATCTAAGAGTAATTTGGTTTGATTTGTTACTTACTAATACCTTTATCGTAATTTAGCTTCTCAATGAATGTAAATGGTTCAAGTTTTGCTTTAAATATTATTATGTTAATTATGCTACTTCCTCCCATCCAATTAATATGATATATTTTCATTTAAAATTTTACAAAATGTATGATACAATTCTATGTCTATGCAACTTTGAAGAATATAAAATATATTAAATAATTTACATTGTTCTTGTTCCGACTATATTTATATTGCTTTTTACTTGTTGTTGCTTTCGTTTCGATTTTCTGATTACACTATCTACTGATAGTGTATTTCTACTTCGGTTTTCCAATTGATATGCTTGTTGTTGTCCTTCTTTTACCTTTTGTGAACTGAGTGTCTTACCGAAAACAACCTCTCTACCTTCAAAAAAGGCAGGGGTAAGGTCTACATACACTCTACCTTCTTAAAGGCAGGAATAAGGTCTCCATACACTCTACCCTCCCCAGACACTACTAGTAGGATTATATTGGGTTGTTGTTGTTGTTGTTGTTGTATCACTAAAAAATTATTTAAGTCAAAGTGTGTTAATTTTCGCACCCAATCAAGAATTTTCATAAACCACTATAGTTTAGAACCTAATAACTATATTTTGCAATTACCATTCGTAGCTACTGTTTAATTATTACTAATTTGTTTCATTTGTATTCAAACGCGCAACGAATATAGTAGCGTCAATTTATTCGTTTGCGCAACGAATATAACATGTATCAATTGTATTCGTTTGTGCCATTATATTCATTGTGCAACAAATATGTATCAACATAACCAAGGCAAAATACAAGGGTGTATACAAAGGATACAACTTGTATCAAATGTATACAAGATTATATACCAAGAATACAACCTGTATCGACTGTATATGTTGGTGCAACGAATACAATTAAGGCGAAATACATAAATACAGAAAAATAAAATATTGTTGTTAAGATTCGAACTCAAGACCTTCGCTAGCTAAGTAGGCACTCTAACCAACTAATCTTTTATTTCATGAATTTTCTATAAAATTTAAAAGTAGCTACGAAGGATAAATTTGCTGAAAATATAGCTACGAATGATAAATACAGTGTAAATATTTGATGTGTCGCGTAATTTTTCCTAAAATAAAACCTAAGGAATATTAGTAGTTAGTTGCAAAAGAGATTGGCACTATTGAAAACAATTATCATCAGTTGGAAATGCATTCCCCGTTCCAGAGAGTTTCCTCTTGTAATTTAGCGGGATCTTTATATAAATAGTCGATTAGGTTTACTGTTTTTTTAGCAGATATAAGTAGATTATACACTGATTACGCATTGTAATACATATGTCACACATAAAATATACATTATAGTACATTCTAATATTATTTTTAGTTTAATCAGTTAGTTACACGACTATTTAAGTTAATTATTGTTTTTAGCCAAGTCCCTTGGGCCAGTGGGCCTTTATGCTTCCAAATACTTATATATTTTGGGGCATTTGTATCTATACCCGCTTTTTGGGTCACATTTTAACTAATACCTGCTTTACATAAAAAATTACAAGCGTACCCACTTTTCGCATAACTTTAGGCATACGGGCCTAAAATAGCAAAAAAATTTGCCTGAAGTGTAGCAAAAATTCAGATATTTTTACATGAAGTTTGGCCTGACTTGCAAAGGCAATCACACAAATTTCAGTTCATAGTGCAAATGGCAAAGTTCAATAAAACAACAACATATGTTGGCTGAAGTTTTTGTTTGTAATTGTTGAACTTAAGCATTATAGTAGCTGAAGTTTTGACTTGTATTTGCTGAACTTCAGCATGTGTTGGCTGAAGTTTTTGTTTGTAATTGCTGAACTTAAGCATTCTAGTAGCTGAAGTTTTGTTCTGTATTTGCTGGACATCGGCATGTTTTAGCTGAAGCTTTGTTCTGTATTTGCTGAACTTCAACATGTTTTAGTTGAAGTTTTGTTCTATATTTGTTGAACTTTAGCATGTTTTAGTTGAAGCTTTGTTATGTTTGTGATGAACTTCAGGGCTGAAGTTTGTTTTGTATTTGCTGAACTTCAGCATTCTAGGAGCTAAAGTTTTTGTTTATATTTGCTGAACTTCACATTCTTAGAGCTGAAGTTCTAAAACAACAATGACAAGTTATCATTAAGATCCAGTTGCTAACTACTATTTATTGTATATTTTAACCTTAGAATAATGGAATTATCAGGAAATTTGAAAAACAATACTCCCTATAAAACAAGACCATTAATAAAAGTAACATCTTCACCTAATGCACAGGGAATCAAGTCGTGCTTTCATGTTTCAGTAGCAATTAAAATTAGAATTTCCGAACTGGACGATCCAGAAGCTAATTCCTAGCTGGAAAGAGCTAAAATAGTAAATATAAGTTATTATCTCTATCTTCAGCATTCAGAAACGAAGGAGGAGAAGAAAGATGCCTGAAGTTGTTTAAACAGTAGGTACAAGTTAAATGTACTTTCTTCACTATCCAATCCAAAACATACTCCATACAACTCTCTTGCCATATGATATATCTCACATTTTAAAACGATGGTCCAATTTTTAGAATATAAAGCACAATGGTCAACTTTTCAAACATTAATTTCTTAACTTTTGAAGAAAGAGGGTATTAGTGCCAACTTTTGTAAAGGCGTCCGACCTAAAATTAGGCCCAAGATGCCCAGTAGAAAATCTAGACCTCAATTTTGTGGAATCCACGTCACCTATTCTTGCTTTACCACCCCAAGTGACGTCGTATTGATCCCATTTGAACTCCCAATTTAGGGTTAAAATAGTAATTTTAAAATACAGAAGGCAAAAAGAAAAAAAAAAATGGAAAGTAATCCAAAACAGAATTCGGAAAGACCATAAAAAAACACTACATTAAAGTTTCATTCTCTCTTTTCCTCTTTCCTGAACTCCTGCGGCGTGGATCCGAGGAGTTTCAGACAAAACCCTAACCCCCCAATCGCTTTTACCCACTTTTCATTTCACTCTCTTTCCTATTTCTCAGATCTTTTCCTCATCTCTATCAGGTTAGCTATTTATTTATTTATTTATTTGGATTTCTTGTAATCTTTGTTTGTGTATTGAAGATTGAATCTTGATGATTGATTGTTGGTCTAATTACAGCTGGGTTTTGGGTTATGTAAACTATTTTGGATAGAGATCTGTTTGATGAGTATGATTTTCTTGATTGTAGAAATACCATCTTAGTTTATTATCTGGTTGGAACATGAGCAATTTCATTTCTCCTAGTTCTTGTATTAAAAAACTGAAAGTATTGTGCAAAATGATGGGAACTTAAGGTGTTGGTCATTAGGACTTTGGATTTGTCTACACGTGGAGTTCCTTATGGAATGAGACAATCATTGTATTGATGCAATGCGTTCTTTTAAGTAATGGGTGTTCTGTAAGAAGTTCACTCAGTTCTGGTTGTATTTGCTCCTCGGGAAAACTGGATTGTTGGATACTTATTATGTATAGGAAGTAAATGTGGGGATTATAATGCCTTTCTCTGCCATCTGCTCTTTGTCTTTTGTGTAAAGTTTGGCATGCTTCTCTTCGTTAGCCATCACTACCATATGTTCTTTTAAAAATGAAGCGCTTACACACTTGCTCGTTTTTGCCTTTGTCGCATTGACCTAGCATCATATAACCTGAAAGGTTGGTTAGCAGTTGGCTGCTATTTAGCTTGTATGTTAAAACATTTGATTTCATGTGTATCTCCTCTTTTTGTGCTTCTTCATAAAAGAAAGAAAACATACATTCGGCTGTGCTCTCCTCCTTTTTCAATGGTAGAGAGGAAGAACAGATAATTTTATTGCTGCTGTAGGTATTTGACATCTGTGATATTTTCATAGTAGGGTTTTGTTTTTTCCTTTTTATTTAGTTCAAGATTGTTTCATGAATTTCCATAAGAGTAATACCATAGCTCTTTTATTTGCTACAGTCATGGCTGGCTTGGCACCGGAAGGTTCTCAATTTGATGCTCGTCAGTATGATGCCAAAATGACTGAGCTGTAAGTTGTTTGCTATGAATTCTAATTTCTACACCGATAGGGAAGCAGAAAACCACATTTGTATTTTGTTTTATTTTGTATTCCTTGTCTTTGCTTTCTCATTTTACTTTTCATTTTTTGGATGCTTGACATGCTGAAACAGGCTCGGGACTGAACAGGAAGAATTCTTCACATCATATGATGAGGTTTATGACAGTTTTGATGCCATGGGTTTGCAAGAAAACCTTCTTAGGGGCATCTATGCTTATGGTAAATGCACTTCTTAATAGCACATATGGTTTTTCTTCTCCCTTGCTAGATTTAGCAGGGCATTTAACACCTGGCTTAAATTGCTTGAAGGTTTTGAGAAACCATCTGCTATCCAGCAAAGGGGTATTGTTCCATTTTGCAAGGGTCTTGATGTAATCCAACAGGCACAATCTGGAACCGGAAAGACGGCAACTTTCTGCTCTGGAGTTCTCCAGCAGCTTGATTACAGCTTAGTCGAATGTCAGGCTCTGGTTCTGGCTCCAACCCGTGAGCTTGCCCAACAGATTGAGAAGGTTATGCGAGCACTTGGTGATTATCTTGGTGTGAAGGTTCATGCTTGTGTAGGAGGTACCAGTGTCCGTGAGGATCAACGTATCCTTCAAAGTGGTGTTCATGTGGTGGTCGGTACTCCTGGCCGTGTCTTTGACATGTTGCGCAGGCAGTCTCTTCGCCCTGACCACATCAAGATGTTTGTTCTGGATGAAGCTGATGAAATGCTCTCAAGAGGTTTCAAAGATCAGGTTGCTGTTTTTTCTTTTCATTTCCTAATTTATAATTTTTTTTTCTGTCCTATAGGTGGAATTTTCTTATTTATTAGGTTTTTATAATAGTTAGTGCACAAATATGGGATGTTTTTTTTTTTTTGGTGTGGGGGGGGGGAGTAAGTATTTGTATGCTTCTTTTCTTAGTCATTTGCTAAGTAAGGAAGATTTGTTCATATGTGATATTAGCCTCTTTATGGGAGTTCTATTCTTGTCATTGTTATGCTTTAACGTCTTTTAGAATTGCTGCTGGACTTTTGCTGGTTCCCCCCCCGCCCCCCC
>ML408142.1:42073-194626 GCA_005239525.1 Nicotiana knightiana | reverse complement strand
TATATATATATATATATATATATATATATATATATATATATATATATATATATATGCATCTCTGACATCAATCTCTCAATAATAAGGAAGGTCAATCCAGCCCTATGGAGAAGATCCATCTCCAGTTAATAATATCAACCTCACAACCACTCGGTACTGTACATGGCTCAACAGCCCAGGGAAGATCCGTCCCAGAATACATATACATCACTAACATCAGTCGTTCAGTACCGAGGAAACAGGCCAATCTAGCTTCATAGAGAAGATCCATGTCCAAGGAAGATTCATCCCTCAAATATCATCTGCGCTCACTGGGGGTGTGTTACAGACTTCGGAGGGGCTCCTCTGTAATAACCTGATATTTTAAGAGTAGACTTTTAAATTATTTTATTATTGTAGTTCACTTAATTTTAGTGGTTCACATATTGACGTGGGTAATAACAGAATATATTTTTGAGAATAGTACTTACAAACATATAAACTAAATAGTATCCAATTAATTAAGTGGTCAATCTTATAATTTACTTGGTTGGCTTTGAAGTAACTTTGGGTAATTTATAAAGATGAAAAAAAAAAAAAGGTGGGCCAAACCCATATTTTCAAGATGCCTTACATGAGAATATATTGGAAAAGGCTATAGGTACGTTAGGGTTGAGATATATAAGAAAATAATACCAACTCTCAAATGGAATATCTGAACAAATACTCCTGACGGTTACATTCAAGAATGGAGTAAGTTTAATTGTTTGGGGCTATTACAGATAAGAAAGGATTTTAATAGAAGGTTGTTTCCTCACGTGAGTGGAAAAGCTAATAGGAACTGTTAGCTTTGATTATATTACAATGAATTAAGAGATATGAGGCACTGCTATTTGGTTTCCTTGCTATTACAGTCATCACTTGAATGATTTTGAAGAAAGAGATTTAAATATGTTGTCTTGCTCATGATTTGAACCAAAAAGGAGTCCGGAAGCCGAACGTAGGACGAAAGTCCACTAACTCGAAATTTCAGCAATTATGTGGAGATTGAGGCCATCGAAGGCCGTTTGGTTGGTGCTTTAGGCGTTGTAAGATTAGAAAATTTGTGATTAGCAGGTAAGTGAGATTTTAAGCTTTGATGCTTGTTTTCCTAAAACTCGTTTTGAAAGTGTATTTTTTATGCCTGGTCTATGTGTTGGGACAAGCGTGCGCTTGGCAGAATCGGTGGTCTTAGACTAGCCGCAAATATATTATTTTGTGAAAAATAAAAAAAAAATTAAATTATTTTATAAGTTGTTTGATAGTTTGATACGGCTGTGAGCCATGTGTTGAGTTTGATACGGCTGAGCGCCATGATGTTGAGTTTGATACGGCTGTGCACCATGATGTTGAGTTTGATATGGCTGTGTGCCATGATGTTGAGTTTGATACGGCTTTGCGCCATGAAGTTGAGTTTGATACGGCTATGTGCCATGATGTTGAGTTTGATACGGCTATGCGCCATGATGTTGGGGGCATTGTGTATGCTTTTGTACATCACCCGAGCATTGCTTATACTCCAGTGAGCATTGTGTATGCTCTGTTACATATGTGAGGCATTGTGGTGCCGTTGTGGACTCGTAGGTGTGTTGGTAAATTTCTTTCACTGCAATTACGATAAGTCCTTAGTGGATACTCTTGTTGGTTAATTCTTAATAACTCTGTTGATACACATATATTGAGTTATCGTATAATTATCATATTTACTATATTATTCGTGTTGTGGTGTATTTCTATTTTCTGACACTTGTTCCATAGGTATTTAAAGTGGCGGGTCGAGGATCTTACTGGGTTATATTTACGTATAACTCACTCCTTACCTACATCCCTATGCAGATACCATTGCGGGAGATAGAGGTAGTGACTGACGAGTTTGTTCGAGTGGATCCTATTGTTGTGGTGAGCCACTGCATTGTTCGTGGAGGCTTTCATTTCAGGCTTACCTAGCTCGTGTTAGTTATTTCCTTTTTCTTTGGGGTTTGCATACCCGTCAATAAAACTCATGTTACTCTGTTAGATGCTACATGATCTTAGTGTGGGTTTTGGGCTAGAGTTTTATTATTTGAGTGATTGTTGGTTTTTCTATCGATTTACTAAAGTACTAGGCGATAATCATTTCCTCTTAATTATTAATAATACTATTAGGCCTGCATTTTTTTTCCTCTTAATGTTTGTGTAAATGGTTAAGCGTTAGAGAAAGTGGTTCGCCTGGTAGGTGGTATTAGCTGGGTGTCAGTCACGTCTAGAGGGTAGTTTGGGACGTGACACCTACAATCCAAGCGCTATCATAAGCCAGATCCAAGCATAAATTAATATAACATGATGTGGCGTGCAACCTGATCCAATAACTGTCACTCATAATCAGGCTCTCGACCTCACTCAGTCATCACTCTCCAGTCTCTCTCACACGGGATCACAATGCATGAACTAGCCCGAATCAATGATATAATGATCCAAACAACAATAATCGAGATTGATACATGATATGATATGCATGAACATGACTGAGTATATAATACCAATGAAATGCATGAGATGGAATCAATAAATGATCACTCGGGCCTCAACAGTATTGACGCGAAGTCTTAACTTAATATCTAGCATGATATCTAACATGTTTACATTAATCACATTGATAGGAGCACGAATATCAACAATAAGAATCACTAAACGGTGCCATGAAATTCACCAGGTCACATTTCTCATGGTGCACGCCTGCACGCCCGTCACTTGGCATGTGCGTCACCTCAATTTAAATCACATAACACGTAGTTCGGAGTTTCGAACCCTCAGAATCAAGTTTGGAAGCGTTACGTACCTCAAACCGGATGAAAAATCTACTCCGCAACGCCCTTGCCGCTCGACTCGTCCTCAAATCACCCTGAATATATCCAAAATCAGTATCATATCATTAATACATGCTAAAGAAACAAAGCTCACGCGAAAATTATCAAAGTAAATTAAAAATCCCGAAATTGGCCAAACCCGACCCCTGGGCCCATATTTCGGACTCCGAAAAAAATTATGAAACTAAAATCCTTATTCACTCACGAGTCTAACTATATCAATTTCATCAAAATCGGACATCAAATGGCCATCCAAATCCCCAAAATCCACTCTCCAATTCTCCTCCATTTTTCTCCAAATTTTTACCCCAATTTCCCAATTTAGATGATAAAATCAAGGCACAATCATGGAATTTAACCAAAATTATGTAAAGAACACTTACCTCAATCACTCCTCTAAAATCCTCTCTAAAATCGCTTTCTCCCGAGCTCTCAATTGAATTTTGGAATTATAGACTCAAACCCTCGATTTTGGATGCTTTACTGCTGCCCAAATTTTCTTCTTCGCGAATGCGACCATCCTCTCGCTTTAAACTTCGCGAACGCGGCCTACTCCTCGCGAACGCGTAGGCCAAAAACCTGGGGTCCCCATCTACCTTACTCCTCTTCGCGAATGCGATGCATACTCCACTCAAACCTTCGCGTTTACGGACTTCCCTTCGCGAACATGAAGGACAAAAATCCTCAGCTCTCAATAACCCTCCGCGAACGCGATAGCCTTCTCGCGAACACGAAGAAGGAATTCTCTGCAACAGAATGCCAGCAAATCTGCCAACTTCTAAAGCCAAGAATTGATCCGTTAACCACCAGAAACTCATGCGAGGCCCTCGGGACCTCAACTAAACATGCTAAAACATCCCATAACATCATTCAAACTTAGTCGAACCTTCGAATCACTCAAAACATCATCAAAATACCAATTTAACCCCGGATTCAAGCCTAAGAATTTCTAAACTTCCGAAATTCTCCAACGATTCCAAAACCAACCAAACCACGTCCGAATGACCTGATATATTTGCACACACGTCAAAAATGATACTACAGACCTATTCCAACTTTCAAAATTCCATTCCAATGCCAATATCTAATTTTCCACTGCGACCCAAAATCGCCAAATATCCAATTTCGCCAATTCAAGTATAATTCTACCACGGACTTCCGAATTACATTCCAAACACACTCATAAGTTACAGATCACCTAACGAAGCTATCTGAGCCAAAAAACCTTAATCTGAGATCGTTTACCCATAAGTCAACTTCCACTTGACTTTTTCCAACTAACTAACTAACTTCAGAGACTAAGTGTCTCATTCCTCTCCAAAAATCACTCCAAACTCGAGCCAACCAACCCGACGCAACATAACAGGGGTGAACATCATATAATGAAGAAGAAATGGGGGAAATCGGGCTAAAACTCTCGGAACGACCGGCCGGGTCGTTACATCCTCCACCACTTAAACACACGTTCGTCCTCGAACATGCCAAGAGTTGTTCCAAAAGCCATCAAATCGACGAATAACCTTATCACGCACATACCCGGGTGATCCCATGTCACCGTGTCCTGTATAGATCTGATAACACAACACATCTGAAAACTTCTCACCCAACCTAGCCCATAAGCCTTAGAATCCAATTTCCACATCTGAACTTTTCTATAAAATCAGAATCACGCATCCACACACTGTATAAGTCTGAACAAGCTAAATCAAGCCATAGTCATACCCCAAGTTGAAATCACATGACATACCACATAACTCAAACGCTCATAGAGATAATTTCTAATCACAGCAGCTGCTCAAGCAACCCAATGCCGGTAATAACCCTACTATCAAACAGAGACCCGTTCTAACACCTTCATATACTTCCAACGATGAAAGAAACACACAGAAACCCATAATCATTCGTCAGATCAACAAGTGATGGAACTCCCTCTCTTCGACAGGAAATATAGGAAAATCTCTAAGCCGATCAGCATCAATATTCTCCCAATATGCCGCAACTAGATCTGGAAGTACCCATCCTAGGTTTGACGACCCCATCTCATCTACCACAACCACTCTAGTGACATGACGTATCAATACATTTTAAAGCCACAACTCGTGCAGCCCGTGCACTAATAAACAACTTTCCAAATATACCTAAACATGAAAAATGACATCAAATAAGAGAACCGTCCCGCAAGATAAACGGGTATCACCACAATGTAATACTAAGAACTCCTCACACACCGCAGAACTATAACGCACGAATTCAACACACAAGGATAATATCTCAACATAACTTCACCGCAATGCACGACCCCATCCAAGCGTTGGTCCATATTATATACCTCGCTCTGCCTTGCTCCAAAATCAACAACCACGCGAAACCCGACATCAAGTACTCAAAGTGCATTACCATAACCACGAAGAATCGGACGATACCATGCCACACGAACCCGAAAGAATAACTAAGACGTCTTAATCCTGCAATACCCAATTACTTACCATACCCAATTACTTACCTTACTCAAATTCCGCTATAAGACCACAATAGAACCACACCATGTGTGCCTAAAACCAATGAATCACTGCTCCCCGTAACAGGGAAGAGTAACTCATAAATCATCCCAGAACACAGATAAGCCTAACAACCACTAACTGGCATGCCCCTTACAATAGCACTTCGGATCCAATCAATCTGACTCGGTGTAAAACACCTATCCCCACTGGGCCTACTAAGGAACCCCAAATCAATCCGGTCATGCACAATAGACAAATAACCCCCCGAAGGTCCATAATGACTGAATCACAACACACACTAACCTATGACTAACCTTGGCTACGTCTTTACATCCCCCAACTATGAAATCTACTCATTCGAGTTCAAGACTCCAAATCCTCAGAGCACACAAATCACCATATCCGATATCAATTTCATCGCCTGAATGTCTAATCTTCCCCAATACACGATCATACCACGAGGGATACCCTTACAATATGTACGTGTTACAAAGAGAGTACCGCCACACGAATAAAGTATCCATAAATCAACACAGTGCCTCTTCTGAAACTTATACCTTCATCGTGCCATATCTAAAAGTAACATCATCTATCTGATCATGTGAGATCGTCCATGCTACCTCAGAATTCAGAACCTTCCTTTCAAATTGCATCGCGACCTAGCACCCGCAATCTCAACACTACACCACACATTGCACCCATTATGCCACCATATTAACGGTACGACAAACCTCAAATCCACTCTGAGTCACAAGAAACTACATACCCAATCAGTTAAGACTTTCCATTTAATTTTTTTTATTCTGGATAAAATTACAATATGCCGCATGCCCTACGCACTAGTAGGAAATATACATCTCAACTATGGTAGAGACCATCAAGAACCCATTATATTGAACTAACATGTCAGGACTGAATCCCTATAACTCAACTAAGCTAGGCAGGCCATCAAAACCAAACAACATTGACACGAATCACACGTAGAACCTTACCACATCAAAGGCACCCAAGAATCCATCTTACTCATTACCATGCTGATCTAATCTACTATTAAGATATCCCATTTCTCTAAGTTCCTTATGAATTAACTTCTAATTGATTCTTCTCCTTGCCATAGTACCAAAATCCTTAACCCGAAATCACCACGCGAGACCTAGCACAGAACCACATTGCCCTAAGGCTCATAAACCGCTGAATATCTCTTAAACACCCCAAAATAACACATCTCAATTACTTACTCTAAAGATACTTCTGATGAATTTAAGCTATTCTTCCCTTTTATGATACTGAAATGTAGAATCCACAATGATATATAAACCCTTAATCCATCAAAACCATTCTTATAACGACCCGACCGGTCGTTTTGAGCTCTAGCATGTCGTTTAGTGATTCGAAGTCGTGAGTAGCTCCATTTCAGGTATTATGACTTGTGGATGTGGTTGGAATTTAATTTCGGGAAGTTTAGAGTTGATTTGGAAAGAAAATTCTCATTTCAGAAGCCTTAAGTTGGAGAAATAGACTAAGATTGGAATTTTGAGCAAACGACCTCAGAATCAGGATTTGAAGGTTCTTGTAGGTTTGTATGATGATTTCGGACTTGGCGTATGTCCGTATCGGGTTTTGGATAACCTGGGAGCATTTCGGCGTATATTATGGAAGATAGCATTTTAGAAGAATTTCATAAATTTGGGCTGTAAGGCATTTTAGAGTTATTGATATCTGTTAGGGATTCCAAGACTAGGAATAGCTTCGTATGGTGATTCTGGAGTTGGGAGCGCGATCGGAAGTGGATTCGGATGCCCGTAGGTCATTAATTCATTTGGCTAAAGATAGAAATTTGAAGATTTTTGAGAAATCCGACCGGAAGTGGAAATTTTGATATCAAGGTCGGAATGCGATTTCGGAAGTTGGAACAGGTCCATAATGTCGAATATGACTTGTGTGCAAAATTTGAGGTCAATCGGACGTGATTTGATAGGTTTCGGCATCGAATGTGGAAGTTTGAAAGTTCTAAGTTCATTAAGCTTGAATCAGGCTACGATTCGTGATTTCGATGTTGTTTGAGAAGATTTCAAGGCTCTACTAAGTTCGAATGAGATATTGGGACTGGTTGGTAGTTTTGGTTGAGGTCCCTGGGTCCTCGGGCGTGTTTCGGATGCTCAACGGGTCGATTCTTGCCTTGTGAGAATTGCTGGTTTTCTGGTGTAAGTGCAGCAGGTTTTTACTCTATGCGATCACGTGAGAGGATATGCGATCACATAGAAGGATTTGTGAGACTTCTAATTTTGGCTTGTGCGATCACAGGTAGGTGTATGCGATCGCACAGTAGAGGAAATGTGGGGGTTCTATTTTGGCCTATGCGAATGTAGGGGGAGCTACGATCGCGGAGAAGGAATTTTAGAGGGAGCTGGGAATGGCATGTGCGATCGTGTGGTATAGAGTGCGATCGCATAAGGCAGAGTTTGGGGCAGCTTGGTTTGGCCTATGCGATCAGAGTGGACTTCATGCGATCGCATAGAGGGGCAGTTTTATGTTTTAAGCGGGTGTTGGCCATTTCTTCTTTGGTTTGGTCAACTTTGAGGAGCTTCAAAAGTGGGTTTTCATCAAGCATCACTAGGTAAGTAACTCCTTCATGTTTTTAAGATTAATACAAGTTATATGCATGGATTAAACATGAAAGATTGTGGAAAAGTTGGGAAGTTTTGAAGAAAACCTAGAAAACGGTAATTTGGATTTTTAGTCATGAATTTGAGCATGGAATTTAGAGTAAATTGTATATTTGAACTAGTAAAGCTATGGGTAGAATTTATCTTCGAGAAATTTTAGATTCCGGGCACGTGGGCCCGAGGGCATTTTGGTCATTTCACTGAGCGAAGTTGGGAAATTATATAATTTGGAATTGTTGCAAATATTAGAGTATATTTTCATTGGTTTGTCCTTGTTTGGATAGTTTCGGAGCGTTGTGCAACGATTTGAGTCATCGGAAGGGCTTGGAGGCCGGTTATGGAATTTCGGAGCGAGGTAAGTCTCCTTTCTAACTTTGTGAGGGGGAATTGTCCCCATAGATGAACTAAATGAATACATGCTATTATTTGAGGGGGATACGTATGCACAAGGTGACGGAAGTCTATGCGTAGCTACTATTATGCCATGTCCGGGTATTCTAGGACCCACTAGCATGCTTTACTTGTTGTACTTGTGACCTTGTCAATAAAACATCATGTGATACTTTCAATTAGTATCTAAATCTCTGAGAAGAATAGAGTTTACTTTTCTTAATCACCTAGAAGGAGAATTGATTCTTCCTTGGATAATTGTGTTTCAGACAAATCAATAGAGTTTGGAACCCTATCGAAATTGGCAAGTAAATCTACAGAAAGGTTTTAATTACTATTCTCATGTTTATTAAAAAGAGAATTTTATCACTTCATTGAACAACTAATTTTCCTGATAAAAAATATGGTTTATTGTATTAATATGTGTAACTTTGGGTGCCTGAGTCGCATGTATGATTCGCGAGCAGGATGACCCTGTATTTATGTATATTTATACGGGGACCCGAGTCGCAGGTATGATTCGCGAGCGGGGTAGCCCTAGTATCATGTTAACCGTGTCGCATGTTCGATTCGCGAGCAGGGAAGATAGATGCATCTATGGTTCAAGCAGTTCGACCCTCCGCAGTGCACAATTTATTATTGTTGGCTCGCGCCGTTCGACCTTCGACATTTCTTGCGCATGGCATTTACTGCGTATTGGCTGTGATTTTTTCTGATTACTGGCCTGAAATTTTAAGTTGTCAACTGAAATGACAAAGATTTAAAGTTATTAAAGATATTTGGAAGAATTTGTTCCTTCCGGTTGATTATTTGTTGTTTGATCAATCACCCATGTTGATTAATTGATATTAATATGATGAAGATTTAAAGTGTTAAATGTGGAAAGAGTTGATATTATTTATTCCCGATTTTTAATAAATTACCTATGATAATCATGCTTAGCGTCACACTTTAATATACTAAATTGGCCTTTAGCAAGTGTCTAATTTGACCTCTCGTCACTACCTCTCTGAGGTTAGGCGGGCGACTTACTGAATACACGTTGTTTTTATACTCATGATACACTTGCTGTGCATTTTATTGCATAGGTACCTTCATAGTGATGTGGCGGATTTGGAGATTTAGGTGAGCTGCATCATCTGGAGGTGATCCGCAGCTGACGGAGTCTCTCTCATACTGTATTACATTATTTTAATTTCCTTGTCCACTTGTATTTCGGACAAGCTTTGTAGAAATTGTAAAATTCTTAGAAATTGCTCATGAACCTGTGACGCTGGGTTCTGCGACGTGTTGGGGTATATTTGCTAAAATAGGACTATTTAAACCATTGTATTTACTTAACGTATTTTATGTAGTTACTATGTAATAAAGTGAAAGGTAATATTTTCATAAATGCTAAAACATGAAATTATTTCAATAAATTAATTATTGGCTTGCCTGACAATGGTGTCCGACGCCATCTTGACCTTATGGATTTTGGCTTGTGACAACATGGTATCAGAGCACTAGGTTCCCTTAGGTCTCACGAGTTATGAGCGAGTCTAGTAGAGTCTTGCAGATCGGTACAGAGACGTTCGCACTTATGTTCGAGAGGCGACATGGCTGTTAGGAGTACTTTCCTTCTTGATTCCTCATCGTGCGATTTGATTCCTTTGAGGCTTATGCCTATGTTTAGTCCTACTCAATCTTACGCGTCGCGAAACTCTTGCTATGAATCAGGAATTTGAGGAACTAAAATAGTGATATGGGTGCGGTGTAGGATGTTTCTCCATGCAAAGTTGATTGAGGCTATTGTCGTTGCCCTGTGGAAGGATAATACGTTGTTTCAGCTCAGTAGCTGTGTTTCTGAGAGTGTTGAGGTTATGCTCAGGTTGTGATGATGTTTACGATTGGTTATCGCGCGATGTCGATATGATGGTGGAACGCTTGCCCATATGTTGAGTCCTGATGAATGGTTTGAAGGGAGGTCATCTTAGAGTGTGATTTTGAGATTTCGGTATTTTAGTTCCGGCAAAGGAAAGACATTCGGATTATGAATGGTCCGGTTGGGGTTGATAAAGTAGTAAGGCTTGGTGTTTTCAAGTAAGGTGGAGTATTCACCTGTGATGTGTTATCGTCGTCCTTGATCGAATGGAATGTTTTAAGTTCTTCGTGCCTTGGTTTCTTCGGGTGCATGGGGCCAGAGTATTGTGAAGAAGTATTGAAGAATGCGGTTGGCAGAGACCGTGAGGTGCGGTGGTTCAGTACCGGATAAGTGTTGATAATAAAGGCAGCTAGAGAAAGGTGATCTTCGGAGAGTTTGAAGTCGTGGTGATCTGCTGGTTTAAGAGCTACTGAGAATGATATTGAATTGAGGCTAGGAGGTGGTTCCATTTCTAGGAGGCCAAGTGTAAGAAGCGGAAGTCAAGCAGTCGCAAAGTGGGGGGAGCGGCAGCATAACTTGGAAATAGAAGATATTGTCGCGCATTTAGTAGATGTCCATGAGGGGCGGACGAACAAGTAAAGTTGATGAATGGGAACAGGATTAGGATGGGATATTGATGTTGTAGAGGGTGTGTAGTACGACGTCGTTGGAAGGTGTCAGTTGGTGATCTCCACAGGTGGGTTATCTCCTGTGAATAGGTTAGTGTTGGCATGGTTGGCAAGTCTCTGTGAGGGGTTCTAGTGGCTTTTTAGTAGGAGGCAGAATGTGTGAATGATGCTACAGAATTTGAGTATATAGGGAGTGCTAATAAGAGAATTTGGAAGGATTGGACGGATTGTTTGAGAAAGAGCATGTTAACAAAGGAGAAAGGATCTCGACAGGGTTTAGAGTAGTGCAAGGAGTAGCTTCGGGCTAAGTGGGGGAAACCCACCATCTGCAGTTGGGTTGTAGGATTGTGTTACCATAGGGTTGCGGATTGTCGGTGTGTTGGCAAGTTATTACAGCTAAGGGAAAGGAGTAAAATGGTGATTGTGCGTGGGATTTGATGAATGTGTGCAAAAGTTGACCCTGTCAG
Organism: Nicotiana knightiana; assembly: GCA_005239525.1. Classification (NCBI taxonomy): domain Eukaryota; kingdom Viridiplantae; phylum Streptophyta; class Magnoliopsida; order Solanales; family Solanaceae; genus Nicotiana; species Nicotiana knightiana. Next base: position 183,206 of record ML408142.1, on the reverse strand, counting down.
ACCAGGGTTAGGCTTTGGAAGATTCAGAATTTTGCTTAAGGCATAAGTGAGTTGTTAAGATAGTGACTCGGTCACGTGTTTCATTGAAAAGGGTGTTCATGTGCTAGGAGAGCCTTGGAGTTGATTGTATTCGGGATTAGTCAGAGTGGGTGACTCTCAATAGCGGTCCTAGTGAATTCAAAGTTAAGAATGCGGCGTTTAAGGGTTTCAGGCAGCAATATGATCGAGGATTGAGTTTATGCAGCGTAATTCCTGAGAAAAGGAAAATGGTTGGGATTCTATGATTTGTTTCAGCGTGCATGATAGTATTGGAGGAGTGAGAGAAATAAACTCCGTATTGTAGAAAGATTATCAGGAGGGTATGAGACGAGTTACGGGATTTAGGCAGCATAGTCTCGTGAATCAAGGTCACTCGGGATGAGTGAGGGTTGAGTTTGCTGTGAGTTGAAGGAAGTTGATATTATTCCTGAGGCAATTGAAGATGATTAAAAGAAGATAGATTGATTAGCCATGGTTGAAATGGCACCTTTACGACAATGATCAGTTTCTTCGATATGATTAAGTTATGCATATGGTTTGTAACGGTGTGTGCGAGGCATGTTAGCCGTCGAAATAGATTTTATTTGGAAGCATTCGAGTATTATAGCTTGACTGGTGTAGGCAGATCCCGGAAGGATTATGGTGGTTTAGACCACTACTTAAGGATTTGCATGTATTGTGATTTGTGATAATTTACTCGTACGTTGTGGTTGTTCTCTTGAATTGAGGTAAGTAAAAGGTTTCTATATGATGAAGTGTTCACCCTATTAGTGATTCAGAAGTTATGATGGAATTCTTGCGCTAACTCATATTGGCAGGTTAGGTGCGGTAAGCAGTATGTAACTGGGAGTAAGAATCGAGATTTCGGTTCGGTGTTAATAAGGATATCATGAGGTCGAAAGATCAAGAAAAAGTGATTTGAAAGTTTAGAGTAAGCTAGTGTTATCTTCAATGCCACCTGAGATTGATATTCGGTGGAAGAGGCTTTGTACCATGGTTATGGGTTCTTGATTTGTCTTACAACGTGATATGGCCAGTGGTGGATGTGTAGACTTGCTACCTTGTGTGTCTCATAATACGTGAGAACAACCATCATAGCCGGGACAAACACCCCACAATCCACAACCAAATGAACTGAACGCCTTCCAGGCATAAATTCTCAATTAAGCAATATTGCACTTCCTTATACTTGGTCTAAATCTTCAATCAATCAGGTGACTACATGATAGAATCAATTTTTGTGGATGGATTTAAATATGATTATGGGCTTCGTATGAGCCAGGCATGTTCATTTCAGTAGAGCACTTTTTCATGGAAAGGTATTAGAATAGCAGATGTTGTTCTGTCTTCGTCAAATTCATGTGATATTATGATTGTGCCATGTGAGTTGTGAAACGACTTGATAATTTCCTATGTGTGGAAGTCCCGCGTAGTGGGGGTGTTATGTGAGCAGGATAGCTCTTGAGATCCAGAGTGTATATATATAAATATCGCACCTTAGTTGTGCTTGAGTTTTGTAGCATACGACTTTATCAGTCTCCCCAGGATGGTATGATGTACTTAGCGTGATCATGATCGATACTCAGTAATTTGTAATAGTGAGCAAATCAACTTCGTGTATATCTTGTTATGTAAATTTTATGTATAGATCGGGTGGCACGTCACCACGGGTATGTTATTTGGATCGGGTTGCACGCCGCAACAGTGTGATGATGAGTAAGGTTTCTATATTTATTTTTCTTATGTTCTACTTCCTATTTTTTGAGAAAAGTTCATATTAGTTGCGTGAGTTGAATAGTCGCGATGTGGTATCATGTGAGGTTGTTGGTCATGTTGGGGTGATTTGTTGTCTGAGCAGTTCATACTGGGTGAGATGAGATTATCAGATCAGGGATCAGTGTGATAAGGTTATGTGAAATGTATATTAAAGAACAAATACCATTATTCAGGTTCATAATGAGGTGATGATTCTAGTCAAGAAGAGATACTCAATGATTTGTTAACTCTGCAGTTGGGTATGAATTTCTATACTGCTCCTCCATTGTGGTGGTATCGTCAGCATTATAGCAGGATGTACGTATATATATCATGAGGTGCATTGGGAGCATCAGATTCGTGGAATTTTGGGCTATTAAGGTTCAGGGAACGTCATTGTGGTTAGATGATGAATTTTGCGGTGCATGGTGCTAAATCAGCAAAGGTATGCAGTCATGTTCTGGTATATCGTGTGGTAGTTGATACGGTGTTTATATATTGGAACTAGGCCTGGGAGAGAAATTTCAAGTGTTGGAACTGGATTCTGAGCTTATTATATGGATAAAAGAAGAAATCTTTAGATTTGATCAAGCTAATGTACTCAACTGGGTTGTGGTAGCACTAGCAGGTGCTCGGTGGTGTTAAACAGTGATTTCAGATAACTCCAGAGCAGTTCTTAGCACGTTCGAGGACGAACGTCTGTTTAAGTGGGGGAGAATGTAACGACCCGGCCGGTCATTTTGAGCTCTAGCGCGTCGTTCAGCGGTTTGAAGTCATGAGCAGCTCCATTTTAGGCATTATGACTTGTGGGTGTGTTCGGAATTTAATTTTGGGAAGTTTAGAGTTTATTTGGAAAGAAAATTCTCATTTCAGAAGCCTTAAGTTTGAGAAATGGACTACGATTGGAATTTTGAGCAAACGACCTCAGAATCAGGATTTGAAAGTTCCTGCAGGTTCGTATGATGATTTCGAACTTGGGCGTATGTCCAGATTGGGTTTTGGATAACCCGGGAGCGTTTCAACGTATATTATGGAAGATAGCATTTTAGAAAAATTTCATAAATTTGGGTTGTAAGGCATTTCAGTGTTATTGATGCCTGTTTGGGATTCTGATCCTAAGAATAGCTTCATATGGTGATTCTGGAGTCGGGAGCGCGATCGGAAGTGGATTCGGATGCCCGTAGGTCATTAAGTCATTTGGCTAATGATAGAAATTTGAAGATTTTTGAGAAATCCGACCGGAAGTGAAAATTTTGATATCAAGGTCGGAATGCGTTTTCGGAAGTTGGAACAGGTCCATAATGTTGAATATGACTTCTGTGCAAAATTTGAGGTCAATCGGACGTGTGATTTGATAGGTTTCGACATCGAATGTGGAAGTTTGAAAGTTCTAAGTTCATTAAGCTTGAATCGGGCTGTGATTAGTGATTTCGATGTTGTCTGAGGTGATTACAAGGCTCGACTAATTTTGAATGAGGTATTGGGACTGGTTGGTAGTTTTGGTTGAGGTTCTGAGGGCCTCGGGCGTGTTTCGAATGCTCAACGGGTCGATTCTTGCCTTGTGAGGATTTTTGGTTTTCTGGTGTGAGTGCAGCAGGTTTTTACTCTATGCGATCGCGTGAGAAGGTATGCGATCGCATAGAAGGATTTGTGAGGCTTCTGATTTTGGCTTGTGCGATTGTAGGTAGGTGTATGCGATCACACAATATAGGAAATGTGGGGGTTTTGTTTTGGCCTATGCGAACGCAATGGGGAGTTGCGATCGCAGAGAAGGAATTTTGGAGGGAGCTGGGAATAGCCTGTGTGATCACGTGGTGTAGAGTGCGATCGCATAAGGCAGAGTTTGGGGCAGCCTGGTTTGGCCCATGCAATCGCAGTGGACTTCATGCGATCTCATAGAGGGGCAGTGCTAGGCAGTGTTATGTTTTAAACGGGTTTTGGCCATTTCTTCTCATTTCTTCTTTGGTTTGGTCGACTTTGAGAAGCTTCGAGAGTGGATTTTCGTCAAGCATCACTAGGTAAGTAATTCCTTCATGTTTTAAAGATTAATACAAGTTATATGCATGGATTAAACATGAAAGATTGTTGAAAAATTGGGAAATATTGAAGAAAACCTAGAAAATGGTAATTTGGATTTTTAGGCACGAATTTGAGCATGGAATTTAGAGTAAATTGTATATTTGAACTAGTAAAGCTATGGGTAGAATTTATCTTCGAAAATTTTTGGATTCCGGGCACGTGGGCCCGAGGGCATTTTGGTCATTTCACTGAGTGGAGTTGGGAAATTATATAATTTGCAATTGTTGCAAATATTAGAGTATATTTTCATTGGTTTGTCGTGGTTTGGATAGTTTCAGAGCGTTGTGCAACGATTTGAGTCATCGGAAGGGCTTGGAGGCCGGTTATGGATTTTCGGAGCGAGGTAAGTTTCCTTTCTAACTTTGTGAGGGGGAATTGTTCCCATAGATGAACTAAATGAATCCATGTTATTATTTGCGGGGGCTACGTACGCACAAGGTGACGGAAGTCCGTGCGTAGCTACTATTATGCCATGTCCGGGTAGTCTAGGACCCACTAGCATGCTTTACTTGTTGTACTTGTGACCTTGTCAATAAAATATCATGTGATGCTTTCAATTAGTATCTAAATCTCTAAGAAGAATAGAGTTTACTTTTCTTAATCACCTAGAAGGAGAATTGATTCTTCCTTGGATAATTGTGTTTCGGATAAATCTATATAGTTTGGAACCATGTCGAAATTGGCAAGTAAATCTCCAGAAAGGTTTTAAATACTATTCTCATGTTTATTAAAAGGAGAATTTTATCACTTCATTGAACAACTAATTTTTCTAATAAAAAATATTGTTTATTGGTGTGAATATGTGTAACTTATGGTGCCTGAGTCGCATGTATGATTCGCGAGCAGGATGACCCTGTATTTATGTATATTTATACGGGGACCCGAGTCACAGGTATGATTCGCGAGCGGGGTAGCCCTAGTATTATGTTAACCGCGTCGCATGTTCGATTCGCGAGCGGGGCAGATAGATGCATCTATGGTTCGAGCCGTTCGACCCTTGGAAGTGCACAGTTTATTATTGTTGGTCCGCCTCGTTCGACCCTCGGCATTGCTTGCGCATGACATTTACTGCGTATTTGCTGTGATTTTGCATGATTACTGGCCTGAAATTTTAAGTTGTCAATTGAAATGACAGAGATTTAAAGTTATTAAATATTTTTGGAAGAAGTTGTTCCTTTCAGTTGATTATTTGTTGTTTAATCCATCACCCATGTTGATTAATTGATTTAATATGATGAAGATTTAAAGTGTTAAATGTGGAAAGAGTTGATATTATTTATTCCCGATTTTTAATAAATTACCTATGATAATCATGCTTAGCGTCACACTTTAATATACTAAATTGACCTTTAGCAAGTGTCTAATTTGACCTCTCGTCACTACCTCTCTGAGGTTAGGCGGGCGACTTACTGAGTACATATTATTATCACACTCATGCTACACTTGCTATGCATTTTACTGTACAGGTACCTTCATAGCGATGTGGCGGATTTGGAGATTTAGGCGAGCTGCATCATCCGGAGGCGAGCTGCATCATCCGAAGGCGATCTGCAGCTGACGGAGTCTCTCTCATACTATATTACATTATTTTAGTTTCCTTGTCCACTTGTATTTTAGACAAGGTCTGTAGAAATTGTAAAATTCTTAGAAGTTGCTCATGTACTTGTGACACCGGGTTCTGGGATGTGTTGGGATATATTTACTAAAATAGGACTATTTAAACCATTGTATTTACTTAATGGATTTTATGTAGTTACTATGTAATCAAGTGAAAGGTAATGTTTTTCATAAATGCTAAAACGGGAAATTATTTCAATAAATTAATGATTGGCTTGCCTGACAATGATGTCCGGTGCCATAACGACCTTATGGATTTTGGGTCGTGACAATTCTCGAGAGTCACCTACTCTACCCAATTCTCAATTAAACTGATCAAACATGCCAAACGACCTGGGACCTATTTGCACACCAACACGCTAGGAAGTAATCCACACTTCGAAACAACCAAGCAAATTCCTACTCCGCACACACTACACCTTTTACAAATACAACTCAATCATTCGATAAAACCCATTTACCCATAGAGTATATTACAACCTGTATCCAAAAATTTCCATTACTCGAGTCATTCTCAAACTCTACCCCTGTAGCTCATAACTGATTCACCAGTATACCTCGAACTGAAACTAATACAACACATAACCGTGCAACCAACTTATCATTAGCAGACTCCCCACTTGGCTCAAAGCCATAGATCAAGACAAAAAATAACTCACAATGCCCATACGCTATAACCGCCACAATATCGCAGTGAGGTTCAACGAAATCCTTCATAAGCTCATATAACACAAACCATCTAATATCTTAAATCATCTGCAAGTCTTGCCTTCACCATTGTAATAGTCATACCAGCTTTCACAAGCGATCTAAACCCAAATCGCAACATATATCATTTACTAGTAAAAAAGAACTTGCTACAAAACAACATAAGGATCACACAACCTCAGGATATCCTGCGGAAGATAACCCCGCCTGCTCAGCCTCAAACTGATATCTCTCTATTCCCTTCCTAAAATCATAGCTATTACGCAATCACTTTACCCTCCTACATTTAAACACAACCAACGCGTACCCTCGAGGCATCACAATATGCGGTATAAGAACCAAAAGCTGATGGCAGAACTAACACTGGAGATTTGATCAAAACAATCTTGAGCTTCTGAAAGCTCTGTCCACGCTCGTTTGACCACCTGGATACCCTCACTGGACATCACGTGCCCCAAGAATGCTACTGGACTGAGCCAAAATTCACACTTGGAGAACTTTACATAAAGCTTATCCTCCCTCAATATCTATAATACCGTCCTCAAATGCTGAGTATGCTCCTCCTGTCTACGTGAGTACATGCCATCAATGAATACAATAACAAAGGAGTACAAATACGGCTAGAATACACTGTTAATCAAATACATGAACGTTGCTGGGGCATTGGTCAGCCCAAAAGACTTCACTAGGAACTCATAACACAATAGGAAGATCCATTTCACTCCACAACTAAACTGCATGAGGTCCTCCAATACAGCCACAACTCGAGGCCATATGCCAACTCAAGACAAAAGTCAAACACTCTATAGTTCTTGCTATATCTCCAACCAATTATTTTTGTCGTAATCAAACAATATGAACACATCTCACCATCAAATCACACTCACCACATAGTCATCCACTCACAAAATCCCACCAATAAGGACATAATGGACATATAAGTCCCAAATGCACGTGCTCGCATAATCGAAATCTCAGCACTCAAGCCACAGAAAAAACCCTGCCTCAAGTCCTCTAGACTGGCCCATTATAAACATGCTAGAATCACATCTCACTCCTCACCGATGGAAATCACAAGCCGTCGATGCACAGTTGATACCAAGCGCTCACGTGCACATTCGAATACATGAAAGGAATTCAAAGAGTTACGTTTTTGGCTGAATAAATGGATTCACACGACAAGAATTCAAGAATGTGAGAGTTTTATCTAAGGGTTCCGCAACTTCTCGAAGATAAGTACAGATGTCTCTGTACCGATCCGCAAGACACTACTAAACCTTATCATGACTCGTGAGACCTATGTAACCTAGCTCTGATACCAATTTGTCACGACCCCAAAACGGACCGGTCGTGATGGCGCCTATCATGTAACTAGACAAGCCTACACACTCTTAACCAATTTATTTTATCATTTAAAAATAATAGAATCAAATCTTTCTTGCTGAAACTCTGAACAAAAAGACAAATACAAGCCAAAATACGGAAAGATAATTCCCAACAATGGGTGTCACTAAGTCATGAGCCATACTACACTTGTTTCAAAGTTCATCAAACAACATTGTCTAAAAATAGTCAAAATACAAAATAAAGATAGGGAAGGAGAAGGACGAGGCTGCGATTGCCAGGTAGCTACCTCACACTCTCCAAGAGATGATATGCAGCAAAATGATCAACTGGCACTACCATGGCCTGGGATACCTGAATCTGCACATAGGGTGCAGGGGGTAACGTGAACACAAACTCAGTAAGTAACAAGCCCAAATTATGGGATGATAGGTAGTGGCAAACTTCATCTCCATCATTATAATAGTATCATTAAGAACAATAATGTAGGCTTGTTTACAGTTAAATACACAGTTAAAGAAATAAGATAATTGCCGCTTGGAACAGTTTAACATACATATAACTCGACTTTCCCTACATGTCAATGCATGGACTGTAAGAAATGTACAATGTTCCACCACTCTCAAATGTTCGTCCACTCAGTACTATATATGGCTCACACGGCCTAGGGAAGATCCATCCCCGAATATATTTATACATCTCTGACATTAGTCTCTCAGTATTGAGGAAGGCCAATCCATCCCTATAGAGAAGATCCATCTGATGATAGGGACTTTGTAGGGGAAGTTTGTGTAGTTAAGTTCTAGTCATGGGTAGAATTCCTCAGTTCTTGATTCTAGTACTACTTTCCACATACGTCCACACAAGAATTGATTTTCAACTTACAAGCAGATGAATGGGACTGTCTACATAGAGATGATAATCCACTAAAAGTAGAGGGGATTGGTAACATCAGATTCGATGGAAGTATCATAAACATTGAGTGTTGGCACGTTCCTCGGATAAAGAGAAGTTTGATTTTATTTTCGACTTTGGATGGTCAAGGGTATAAGTTCCACTCTAAGAATAAAATACTTAAAGTTTGTAAAGGCTCCATTGTACTCGTGAAGGGTAAATTGTGTCATCTTCAAGTAGTGTAGTTGAAGGGAAAGCTGTTGTAGCTTCTGGAAAAAGTTATCTGAATCATTCCCAGTTGTGGACAATGGATTGTCTTGGTCATATGAGTGACAATGGATTGTCTTTGTTAAGCAAGCAGATTTTCTGGATGGGTACAAAAATTAAATTTTGAATTTTTGTGAGCATTGTGTGTTTGGTAAACAGACAAGGATAAAATTTAGCAAGAAGGCAGAGCTCGTGACCGAAGACAAGTTAGAGTATATACATTCAAACTTGTGGGGTGCAAAAAAAGTTCCCTTTAAGAGTGGTACCAGGTATTTTATCACTTTGGTTAATGATTACTCAAGGATGGTGTGAATGTGTTTTTTGAAAACAAATGATGAGGCATATTTGACATTTATTAAATGGAAGACAATGTTGAGGGGCAGACGGAAAGAAAAGTTAACTATCTTTGGACTAACAATGGGTTGAAATTTTTCAATTTGGAGTTCAATAATTTCTGCAGCTGAGAGGGCATAGTAAGACACATCATTTGTGTTGGAACAACACAAGAATTGTGTTACAGAACATATTAATAGAATGATTTGTGTTATGGCACGAAGAATGCTTTCACACTCATGTGTTAGCAAGGATTTTTGGGCCGAAGTAATCAATACAACTTGTTATTTCGTCGACAGATCTCCATCCACAAGTATTGAGGTCAAAACTTCTTTTGCATTATGATTCAGTTTGTTTGCTGATTATTCAAATTTGAGGATATTTGGTTGTCCTACTTATAGTCATGTCAAGGAAGAAAAACTTGAGCCGAGGGAAAAGAAGTGCATATTTCTAGGGTTTGCAACTGGAGTGAAAGGTTATAGGTTGTGGTGCACAGATCAAAAGACTCCAGGGTTAATTATCAGTAGGGATGAGACATCAATGAACCTGCCTCACAAGATAGTGAGAGAAAGAAGGCAATAGCAAAAACATATGGTGGTGTCAGTGACCACATAGAGCTAAAAGTTGAATCTCCATTAGCTCAGGCCAAAGTTTTAAAGTTGGGTGTAACGACCTGACCGATCGTTTGGAGTCCTAGCTTACCTTTATGTGTTTCAAGACTTTTCTTAGCTCCATTTGATGTTTCATGATTTGCGTGTATGGTCAGTGTTATTTTTTAGGAAGTTTTCACATAAAATCTTGAAGAAAATAAACTTTTTGACTTAAAAGAGGCTAGATTTGACCACAGTCAATATTTTTAGTAAATAACCTCGCATCGGTATTTTGACGATTATGGTAGGTTTGTATGATTAATTCTAAACTTGTATGCACTTTTTCTTGGGGTCCAAGGTGACCCGAGCGCATTTCGGCACGTTGTGTGAAATGTTGTGATAGTAAGTTTTAAGTTGAAATTCTTGAGTTTTGATGATTGATTCGTGTTATTTGATGTTAGTTTGATAATTTGAGTTAGCGATCAAGTTTGTATGATAATATTACACTAGTGTGCATGTGCGATTTGGAGCCTGGGGGGCTCGGGAGAGTTTCGGATGCATATCAAATGATTTTGGGATGTTGTTGCTGGTGTCAACTTGCAGATCTCGCAAATGCAAGAATACTACTTGCAAATGTGAGCCTCGCTTTTGTGAGTGCCCACTCGCATCTGCGAAGGAAGCTGGGGAATGGGAACCTCGCAAATGCGAAGATTTGTTCGCAAAAAATATACCCGTCGCATTTACGTCACCTGGGAAGGATGCGAAGCTTTGTTCACCAATGCGCACAAGTGGCAGTCCCAAATGCAAATATTTTGTCACAATTGCGACTTCTTTGGTGCCTGATGCACTGTCGCTTTTGCATTTAGTGTTTTGTATATGGGGACATCACAATTGCGAACAAGAGTTTGCAATTGCTATACCTGCAGCTGGTTAAAAGAGGAAAAAGTTAGAATTTAGCTCATTTTACACCATTTCTCAATGATAAACACTCTACAGACGATTTTTGAAGAACTGTTTCTTCTCAAATTCTTTTGTAAATATCTTTAACTAGTCTTTAATCAATTTTAATTACTTTTTCATGAATTTTAACATCAAACCTATGAATTCAAAGTAGAAATTAGGGATTTTGGATAGAATTAAGGGATTTTGAAAAATATAGACTTAGACCTCAAATTGAGGTTGGACTTCGAAAACAAATTACATACTCGGGCTCGGGGTGAATGGATAATCGAATTTTGACCAAGCGAATCAGGGGTTGACTTTTGTTGAATTTTGGGATTTTTGCCAAGATTGAACCTTTATCAATTAGGGATGTTTTCTTTGACATTATTTGACTTCGTTAGATGATAATTGACTAGTTTTTTATCGTTTTGAGGATTATTTCTATGGAAGACAATATTAGATTGTGGAAATTGTTCTGGAATGAGTTAAGTGTCTTGCCTAGCTTTGTTGAGGGAATTCTTCCTACTAAATAATATTGTTTTCTATATGCGGGGGTTATGCATGTACGAGGTGGTGAGCGTTATATGCATGTGCCGGGGTTTTCCATACTCAGGAGGAGGAAATTATATGCTTTCTATGTGCTTTGATGAACCTGTGATTCTTTGACTTATACTTTATTTAATTGTATGACTAGTAAACTCAATTATCTGTGTTAGAAGTTATATTAGAACATATGACACATTATAGTGTTTAATGTGTTGTTTTTGGATTGTTTTCATACTTAATTGAACACCCATTTATACATGTTATTATTTTGCTACCCGAGTTTCTTTATCCGTAATATGTGTAAGTATTGGGGCCTTAGGGCTATGTTTGGCACGAGGTTATTTTCGTGCGTTCTATATGATGACACGATGAGTATTTTTGTGCGGTTTGAAATGAGATTGGTTTGTTGTTTATTACCGTATGAAAGGAAATGAATTTGGATTTATGTAATGATTACTTATTCGTTAAGTATTTACATGCCTTTTACTTTGCTTCTATTAATGTTGGTTGTTTTGTATGATACTTTCTGTTTGGATTCTGTGACGACCCAAAGGGTCATCACCTATGTTATTACCCATCCCATACTTCTGAGGCCTTGAAAACCTCATTTGTAATTGCCTCGATTTACGTGTGCAGTCCGGGCATGTAGCCGAACAGCTTAAATATGAAATTCCGTGAAAAATGCCATGATTTGATATTAGAATAAATAAATTTGACTTCGGTCAACATTTTGGGTAAACGGACCCGGACCCGTGATTTGACAGTCCCGGAGGGTCCGTAGGAAAATATGGGACTTGGGTGTATGCCCGGAATCGAATTCCGAGGTCCCAAGCCCGAGAAATGAATTTTTGAGTAAACTTTTTTTCTGAAATGAATTTTTGCCCGGAAATGAATTAGCCTTGCCAGATTTCCCCCGTTTGGAGTAGAAAGGAACTCCTGGTCATTCCACCCGTAGTGTTATTTCACACGTGAAGGCTCAGTGCATGGTCGAGAAGGGGTGTTTGGTTTACTTGGATTATGTGCGCGATTATAGTGTTGAGGTTCCCTATATTGATTTGGTGCCCGTGGTTCGTGAGTTTCCTGAAGTTTTCCCTTCTGACCTGCCGGGGATGCCACCCGACAGGGACATTGATTTATGCATTGATCTGGCTCCGGGCACCCAACCCATTTCTATTTTGTCGTATCGCATGGCCCTGCTAGAGTTGAAAGAGTTGAAGGAACAGTTGCAGGATTTGCTTGGGAAGGGTTTCATTAGACCTAGTGTTTCCCCTTGGGGCGCTCCAGTGTTGTTTGTGAAGACAAAGGATGGTTCGATGAGGATGTGCATTGATTACCGGCAACTGAACAAGGTTACAATCAAGAATAAGTATCCACTGCCGAGGATTGATTATTTGTTCGATCAGCTTCAGGGTGACATGGTATTTTCGAAGATAGAATTTAGATCTGGCTACCATTAGTTGAGGATTAGGGCACCCGATGTCCCTAAGACAGCTTTCCGCACTCGGTGTAGGCATTACGAGTTCTTAGTCATGTCTTTTGGGTTGACAAATGCCCCAGGAGCTTTTATGGACTTGATGAACCGAGTGTTCAGGCCTTATTTGGAATCATTCGTGATAGTCTTCATTGATGATATATTGATATACTCTCGCAGTCAGGAGGATCACACGCAGCATCTCAGAGTGGTTCTTCAGACTCTGAAGTATAGTCAGCTTTATGCAAAGTTTTCGAAGTGTGAGTTCTGGTTGAGCTCAGTTGCTTTCCTGGGTCATGTCGTGTCAGCAGAGGGTATTCAGGTTGACTCGAAGAAGATTGAGGCAGTCAAGAACTGTCCTAGACCAACATCAACTACAGAAATTCAGAGTTTCTTGGGATTAGTAGGCTACTATCGTCGGTTCGTTGAAGGGTTCTCATCCACCGCAGCCCCAATGACCAGGTTGACCCAGAAGGGTACCCAGTTCAGATGGTTGGACGAGTGTGAGATGAGCTTTTAGAGGCTCAGCACCGGTATTGGTTTTGCGCACAGGTTCAAGGCCTTATACAGTCTATTGTGATACTTCCCGTATTGGGCTTGGTGCAGTATTGATGCAGGATGACAAGATCATTGCTTATGCTTCGAGGCAGTTGAAGATTCATGAGAATAACTATCCAGTGCATGATTTGGAGTTGGCTGCCATCGTCCACGCATTGAAGATTTGGAGGCACTACCTGTATGGCGTGGCGTGTGAGGTGTTCACTGATCATAAGAGTCTTCAGTACTTGTTCAAGCAAAAGGAGTTGAATTTGAGGCAGAGAAGATGGTTGGAGTTGTTGAAGGATTATGATATTACCATCTTATATCACCCGGGGAAGGCCAATGTGGTGGCCGATGCTTTGAGTAGGAAGTCAGCTAGTATGGGCAGTCTTGCTTTTATTCCGGTCAGTCAGAGGCCGCTTGTTTTGGATGTTCAGGCTTTGGCCAATCTGTGAGGTTGGATATTTCTTAGCCTAGTCTAGTGTTGGCTTGTACGGTCGCTCGTTCTTCATTTTTGGAGCGTATCCGTGATCGGCAGTTTGATGATCCCCATTTATGTGTCCTTATAGACACAGTGCAGTGCGGAGGTGCCAAGCAGGTGACCTTAGATGATGATGGTGTTTTGAAATTTCAGGGGAGAGTTTGTGTGCCCAGTGTTTATGGGATTCGAGAATTGATTTTAGAGGAGGCCCATAGTTCCCGGTATTCTATTCATCTGGGCGCCGCAAAGATGTATCAAGATTTGCGGCAACATTATTGGTGGCGTAGCATGAAAAAGGATATTGTGACATATGTGGCACGGTGTTTGAATTTTCCGCAGGTTAAGTATGAGCATCAGAGGCCTGGTGGTTTATTTCAGTGGATTGAGCTTCCCGAGTGGAATGACAAGTAACAAGTTACAACATAGAAAACAATTAAGACATGGAATAAGATAATTAACAAAATACGGGAGAGCATGGAAACAATTATTTTGATGGCGTATTCGTCACCTCGCATATACGTCGTTACACACGTAATTCACATAACATATAGATCAAGGATTCCTAATTCCCTCAAATCAAGGTTAGACCTAGCACTTACCTTACTCCGTAATTAAATCAAAGCTCAACTAGGGACTTTATTCTAAAACTCGCCTCCAAACCAATCGAATCTAGACAAAATCAATTTAATTTTAACAAAAAATGCTAGGAAGATCAATTTCCATACATAAAGTTAAGATCTTTACACTTTTTTCAAAAAGTCAACAAAAGTTAACCCCAGGCCCACTTGGTCAAAACCCGAGATTCGGACCAAAACCTAATTACTCATTCACCACTTAGCCCGATTATGTGATTAGTTTCAAAATCAGACTTCAATTTGAGGTCTAAATCTCAATTTTAAAAAATCTCTCCAATTCTACCCAAATCCCTGATTTTCTACCATGAAAGAGCATTGATTAAGGTTAGAAATCAATGGGTGTTGATGGAAAGGGAAGAAAACGAGTTACAGTATGCTAACCTACGAAGTGGGGATGAAATTTCTCTTCAAAATCTCCTCTAGGCCGAGCTCTAATGTGAAGATAGTGAAAAATGAAGAAAATCCTGTATTTGGGATATTTACTTGACTGGGCGTCAGGCCTTCTACACGTTCACGAAGGGTACACGTTCGCACTGCACATCAATCAGAATGGCCTACTCGTTCGCGATGTTCCTCACGCGTTGGTGAAGTCTTCTCCCCCCGGGCCTTTGCGTTCGCGATCCAGGGCTCGCATTCGCGTAGCGTAACAGTGATGCCCCCTTCCTAGGTCTCCTCAACCCTACGCGCTCGCGAGAGACTAGCCGCGTTCGCGAAGAAAAAAGTTCCAATGCTTCGCGTTTGCGATGAAGGAATTTTGACCCTGTCCCAATTTCCCCTTCACAATTGCGAGAGTAGCTTAGTAGCTTTGCGACCGCGAAGCATAAAATCCCAAGCACCACACATCACCAAAACCAGATTCATCTAAGTTCAAAATCACTCTGTAGCCTATCTGAAACTCACCCGAGCCCCTCAGGCTCAAAACCAAACATGCACATAAGTGTAATAACATTATACAAACTTGCTCGTGCAATAAAAACACCAAAATAACACCTAGAACTAAGAATTGGACATCAAAACAAATGAAATTTTCAAAGAAACTCAAGAGCATAAAATTTTACAACCGGAAGTCCGAATCACATCAAAGAAACTCCGTTTGCACCAAATTTTGGAAACTAGTCATAAATGGTGAAATGAACCTATACCAAGTTCCGGAACCGAAATCCGAACTCGGTAGAAATAAAGTCAACCTACGGTCTTAGGAATTCTTTTAAACCTTCAAATTACTAGCTTTCAGCAAATCATGTTAAATCAAATTAAGGATTTCCAAATTCGGTTCCGGGCATACGCCCAAGTCCCAAGTCATGATACAGACCCATCGGGACCGTTAAAATACTGATCCGGGTCCACTTACACACTATGTTGACCGTAGTCAACTCAAATGAGTTTTAAGGCAAGATTTCACATTTTCTTCAGAGAAAGGATAAATGTAGCTATTCGAGGTCTTGGAACACAAAAATGAGGGCTAAAACTGAAAATGATCTATCGAGTCATCATATTCTCCACCTCTAAAACAATCGTTCGTCCTCGAATGGACATAAAAAAGTACCTAAACTGGTGAAAATATGTCGATATATACTTTGCATGTCAGACTCGGACTCCTACGTGGATGCCTCTCTCGGCTGACCTATCCATAGTACCTAACTGAAAGATAACTCTTAGACCTCAATTTCCGGACATGCCGGGCTAGAATAGCCATCGGCTTCTCCTCATAAGTCAATTTTTTTTCCAATTGCACTGAGCTAAAATCTAATACATGGGAAGGATCACCGTAATACTTCCAGAGCGTGGACACATGGAACACTGGATGGACTGCTGATAAACTAGGCGGCAATGCCAGTGTATAGGCCACCCGACCCACTCTCTTAAGAATATCAAAAGGTCCGATATACCTAGGGCTCAACTTGCCCTTCTTTCTGAACCTAATCACACCCTTCATGGGTGAAACCCAGAGCAATACCCTCTATCCAACCTAATCATAACCTAGACTGAGCTGTACGAAGTCAATCCTGAATAATCTTGACTTTTTCCAAGGCATCCTGAACCAAATCGGTACCCAACAACCGAGCCTCTCTCGGCTCAAACTAACCAACTGGCGAATGGCACCGCCTCCCGTATAATGCCTCATAGGGAGACATTTGAATACTCGACTGGTACCTGTTATTGCAGGAAAACTCCGCAAGCGGAAAGAACTAATCCCAAGAACCCCCGAAATCAATATCTGAAGCGCGAAGCATATCCTCCAATAACTGAATAGTGCGCTCAGACTGTCCATCTGTCTGGGGGTGACATGTTGTACTCAACTCAACCCGTGTGCCTAACTCACGTTGTACGGACCTTTAGAAGTGCGAGGTGAAATATGTACCTCGATCAGAAATGATGGACATGGGAACACCATAAAGATTGACGATCTCACGGATATAGATCGCAGCTAACCGCTCTGGCGAATAGGTAACTACCACAGGAATGAAATGTGCTAACTTTGTCAACATGTCCACAATGACCCAAACCGTGTCGAACTTCTTTTGAGTCCGTGGGAGCCCAACAACAAAATTCATATTAATACACTCCCACTTCCACTCAGGAATCTCTAGCCTCTGAAGCAAACCACCAGGACTTTGATGCTCATACTTTACTTGCTAACAATTTAGACACCAAGCTACATATGCAACTATATCTTTCTTCATTCTCCTCCACCAATAATGATGCTGCAAATTCTGGTACGTTTTGGCGGCACCCGGATGGATGGAATTCTGGGGACTGTGGGCCTCCTCAAGAATCAACTCACGATGCCCATCCATATTGGGCACACAAAGCTGACCTTGCATCAACAATACTTCATCATCTCCAACAGTAACCTGCTTGGCACCACCGTTCCATACCGTGTTCTTATGGACAAGCAAATGAGGGTCATTATTCTGGTGCTCTCTGATGCGCTCATACAAGGAAGACTAAGAGACCGTGCAAGCTAGAACACAACTTGGATCCGAAACATCTAACCTTATGAACTGATTCACCAAAGCCTGAACATCTAATACTAGTAGCCACTCACCAATTGGAATCTACGCAAGGCTACCCATACTCACCGCCTTTCTACTCAAGGCATTGACCACCACATTGGCCTTCCTGAGATGATACAAAATGGTGCTATCATATTCTTTCAACAACTCCAACCACCTCTTCTGCCTCAAGTTAAGATCCATTTGCTTGAACAAATACTGTAGACTCCAATGATATGTGAATACCTCACACGACCCGTAAAGATAGTGCCTCCAAATCTTCAGGGCATGAACAATGGTTGCCAACTCTAAGTCATGAATATGGTAATTCTTCTTATGAACCTTCAACTGCCGTGACGCGTATGCAATCATTATGCCATCCTACATAAATGTTGCACCGAGCCCAATACGAGATGCAACACAATACACCATGTAAGATCCTAAACATGTGGGCAACACCAACACTGGCTCCGTAGTCAAAGCATTCTTGAGCTCCTAAAAGCTCAAATCACACTCATCCGATCATATTAATGGGGCACCCTTCTAGGTCAATCTAGTAAATAGGGCTGCTATGGATGAAAACTCCTCCATGAACCGGTGATAATAGCTCGTCAAACCAAGGAATCTCCATATCTCTATAGCTGAAGTAGGCCTAGGTAAGTTCTGAACTACCTCAATCTTCTCAGGATCCACCTTTATGCCCTTTGTCGATACAACATTTCCAAAAAAAGGCGATTGAGTCTAACCAAAACTCACACTTTAAATACTTGGCATACAACTGACCATCATTTAGAGTCTGGAGTACATTCCAAAGATGCTACTCATTCTCCTCTCGACAGGGGGAGTAGATCAAGATATCATCAATGGATATGATCACAAAGAAATTCAAATAGTGCTTGAATAGTCGGTTCATCAAATCCATAAATGTTGTGATGGTAGGCTAGAATCCCGTGTTTTAATCAAAATTTGCACTCCAATTACTGCATTTTACTTGTTTTTGAGCTTGAATGTTAGTGAATTACACTTATTATGTCTTTTATGTCTTGCAGGAAGTGATTCCTAGTTAAAAAGATAACCGGGAGCTAAATAGTAGAAGTTGGAGCTTTGAAGTCTGAGTAAAAGCCCAAGGGATTAAAATGGATCGCGTTCGGGGGTTGGTAGCCAAGTCTGCATATCAAAAATCGAAGTAAACAATTTACTATGTCAAAAGTGTACTGCCATGCGGCATGACAGTGCTTTTGTGCTGTTGTCCATTAGAAGTTATTCTCTAAACTTTCCCACTAACGCCCCGCATGGGCGGCGCATGGCGCGACGCGCCTGTGTGATTTTCTCGGAGTACTTTACTATTTTTTCTAGGAAAAGGTAGTTTCGCCCGGGACCACTTCAACATGCTATAAATACACCAAAAAGATATTTTTGAAGGGACTTTTGACATTGGATGCTTTGGGAGAGCATTGGAGGATACAAGACACGGGATTTCATCATCTTTCCATCAATTCAATATGGGAGTTTGGATAGTAATGTTAGATTGATGATTTCTTATTTTTTTAACTCTTTTTGTGATGACTTTTTCCATAATTATAGAGTAATTTACCTTAGGGTTTGACGTGATTTGGTGACTTGGTTGTTTTTTATGGATTTGATTACTGTTTAGTTTCTTAAATTTCTTGGAAGAGCTTTAAATCTAGTTGTGATCTTATTCATTATATTGTTTAATTGGAAGAGGAGCATAATATTGAATATTATTGCAATGCATTCCTTCATTTATTTTTGTACTTCCTTAAAGTAATCGAAAGAGTTTGGTGATCTACCTTTTAAATTAAGATTGAGAAATATTCGAGAGAAGTTTGTCTTAGACCATTCTTACTAATAGATTCTTGCAAGTTTCACTACACTTCACATTAGTTTATTTGAAAGATTAAGATGTAATCGAGAGAGGAGTCTGAATCGGAAGAATAAGCTAATCACCTATTGAATTCGTGAGAATAGATAGATATTCAAGAGTGAAATATAATAGTATCATATCCAAAACAACAACCTTGCACCTATCACGTCAAAACCCTTGTTCCTCACATTGATAAGAAACCAACTTTGCTAATATTTGGTTTGTTGTAGTTAATCATCAATTGTTTTACTTTAGTAGTTAATCGTAGTTTAAAATCATTACAAATCAAGTTTTGATCATCCAGAATGGTGTTGAGCTACAAATCACTTGAGCATTGTTTAAATAAAATCCACAATAATTAAACTATAATATCTTTTGCTAGCGATCATCAATTTCGTGTAGTGTTTTTACTCGTCAAATTTTGGCACCATTATCGGGTATTGGCAATCAATAGTGTTCAAATTAGTTTTTGGTGCTAATTTGGGAACTTATTTTATTTTATTATTCATGGGTTTCATCTTTTGTGTGCAGGCAACAAATTGACTTCTCTGGTGTATGGCTCGATCTTCTTCAAAAGAACTGATTCCATACAACCCAGAAGTGGAAAAGAGTCTGCGACAATTGAGGAAAAAAAGGAACTCAACTAAAAGTTCTCGGGGCAACCTTCAACCCCAGAACACATGGCTAATAACCGTGACGATGAAGTAGATTTAGCTGCAAGAGAGGTGGCACATCATAGAGAAGAAGCTAATATAGCAGCTGAGGAAACATGTAGACCTGCTGATGAGACGTCGAAGATGATGGGGGTCGAAGATTCAATCTAAATTGACCCTTCGTTGAAGACCAGTTCAAGAATGTGTTACCCAAGCCTGGTAGGGAATTAGGTGATAATGCCAGACCAATATACAGTTAGGGAATGTCTAGTGTCAGACCTCCATCAATAACAGCAAATAATTTTGAGTTGAAGCAAGGCTTGCTTCAAACTATCCAGAACAATCGTGTCTTCAGAGGGAAGGTGAATGAAGATCATAAAACTCACTTGATGGATTTCGAGGAAATCATGAACACCTTCTAGTACAACGGAGTGCCAAAAGATGAAGTATACTTAAGGGAATTCCCGTTTTCATTGAAGGATGGCACAAAGCACTGGCTTCGTAGCTTACCAACATAGTCGATCAGGACATGGGAAGATATGACTAAAATGTTTTTTTGACAAATACTTCTTAGCTGCAAAAATAGTGAAATTCCAAAGGGAAATTCACAGACAGACACTGAAACAGTTTTCGAGCCTTGGGATGGACTGACACCTCCCTCACAACGAACTCTGAACACCGCAGTCGGAGGTCCTTTAATGAAGAAGATTCCTAAGGAGATTGTGGAAGTTCTTGATGAGCTCTGTGAAGATGCTAACTAGTGGCTTGATAAGAGTAATGATAGAAGAAAATTAGTTGGGGTTTATCAAGTAGATTCTAACACTTCGGTGCAATCCCAGCTAGACGCCATGGCCAAAGAGATAAGAAAGTTGACCTTAGCCAAGGTCCAAATCCAACCATAATTTGTTTGTGATATCTGTGGAATGGGTTATCCAACGCATGAGTGTCAGGATTCAACTACAGATGAAGTGGTAAATGTTGTGGGAATCTTTGACAGAGGCAACTACCAGAGTTGTAATAATTTTAACTCTATGGGACAGAGGCACCCAGGATTTTCTTGGAGTTCACCAAGTTGTAGCCTGAACTCATGGCAACAGAATAATCCAAGACACCAAGGAAAAGGAGCTCCAGAATTTCAGAATCAGCAGAGGTAGCAATACCAGCCTCTATATTCTAATCAGTCTAACATGGAAGATCTAATGAAAGCCTTCATTATTAAAACATATGAGAGATTTGAAACTCATTGTGTAGCTATTCAAAACATAGATAGGCAAGTGAGGAAGACTGCTAGTATGTGGTCCGAGAGGTCTCCAGGAACTCTCCTTACTGATACTGAAAAGAATCCAAAGGAAACAATAAATGCAATGTCGTTGAGGAATGACAAAGTATTGCAAGATCCGTTGGTAACAGAAAAGAATGAGTTAACGGGAAATCAAGTTCAAAATGAAGTGAGGGCAGAGTAAGAGGATGATCCGAAGGAGAAGAATAAGTCTGAAATTCCGACAAGGAAGAATAAAGACAAAGAAATAAGTAATGATGAGATCAAAGAAAGTAAATACATGCCCGCCCTACCCTTCCCCCAGAAGAAAAAAAGAGAAAAGCTAGACGAACAATTCAGGCGCTTTCTAGAAGTGCTCAAATAGGTGCATGTGAATATACCCTTCAGAAAGGTGCTTTCACAGAAACCAGCTCAGGCTAAATTTTTGAAGGAGATATTGTCCAAGAAGAGGAAAGTGGAAGAGATATCGGTGGTCAAGCTCACTGAGCATTGTAGTGCCATTTTGCAAAATAAGCTCCCTCAAAAGTATGGAGATCCAGGGAGTTTTACTATACCTTACTGTTTAGGAAGTACTAAATTTAAAAAATCTTTGTGTGATTCAGGTGTTTCCATTAATCTTATGCCTTTGTCTATTTCTAGGAAATTGGAGGTGAGAGATTGGAGAAATCATGTCGATACATGTGTCTTTGCAGCTGGCGAATTAGACCACAATCATACCAGAAGGAGTAGTGAAAGATGTGCTAGTTCGGGTGGACAAATTTGTGTTCCCTGTGGACTTCATTGTGGTGAATATGGAGGAGAATAGGGAGGTCCCTCTGAATTTAGGAAGACCCTTCTAGGCTACGAGCAGAGCAATTTTGGATATCTAGAAAAGGTAGCTCATGCTCAGAGTGGGGGAAGAAAGGATGATCTTCAAGACGGGAGAAGAAATGGGGGCCTTACAGGAGGAACTTGGAGAGAGTCAAATGAATAAGTGTGGGATGTACTCAAAGAAGGCTGAAAAGAAGCTCTCAGCATGGATGTGTACACTGGGTCGGACGTGCAAGGGAGATCTCGACTTCGATTCAGACCCCAACTAGATGAATTAGGGAAGTTTCCTTTACCTCTTGCTTTTTATTTGTGAGTCATGAGGACATTCCACAATTTAAAGTGTGGGATAGGGGTGTAAATATGTTTATGTGTGTTTTTCACTTCTTTTAAATGATATTTTTTTTTACTTTTCCCGACAATGGATTTCCTCGGCTGTCTTCTTGAGGGATTAAAGTCGAAGAAAATTTTTTTAGCCATTTATTTTGTTTTGTGTGCTTAGGTAGTGTAAAAATTCTCCCTTGTCTTTTCTTTTTGCCGCGGTTCTTTTTCAATAATTTTGTTTGAACCTGGTGTAGTTAGTTTTTTCTTTTATTAGGCATAGTGAAGTCTTCTGCTATGTATTAATTGGAGATGTCTTTTCTGGATGTTGTTGTGCCTTGAGAATAGGGAGTGCCTTAGTTGTGACACCTATGCTTAGTTCTTGACTCATAGATAAGTACCTTAATTTGTTTGATCTCGATATTGATTCACTACTTTGACTAGAGAGTCGGGATAAATCTGGTCCTAAGTGGGTTATGTGCCAATATGTGTGTCATGAACCATTTTAGGATCATGATCGGTGCTTAGGAGTAAGTGCTCCCAAGTAAGCCTCATCGGTAGTTTACAGAAAAATTGGACAGAGTTCCCATGTTTTAAGACTATCCAAAAAGAAACATGTCTTAGAAATCAACAACACAACCAACCAATTTCCACCAATAAAATTATATTCCCCATTCACGAAGTATTTTCAACACAATAATACTAACTTCATCTCCAAGTATACGATAGGAAAGTCTAATACGAGTCACAAGTCTATATCAACAAAAGAATACTTATGACACTCATAAAAATGACTATGAAGAGACTCTAATAGTTTCAACAAAGATACTATAACAAATAAATATCAATCTTCGCCCACACGAATAAATACGGGGCTCACCAGGAACTGTCAACCCGTGTACTCTAATTAACAAATTCCTCGCCTGCGTCTACTGTTGTCTCTGCAAAAATAATAGCGAGGAGTGAGTCGCTAGCTGAGTGAGTAATAATACTTTACCACAACCGTTTTTAATAAGGACAAGTCAGAAAGCATGCCTCTATAATAATAATTAGAAACTATCATAAAAATAAATTGCCCCATTAAAAATGATAAATATAATCAGTCTATTCATGTGCGTTCTGTAATAGAAATCAACTTTAAAAAATCGGTAATAAACTCGGTAAACACTGTCTCATAGCAAATCTTTATGTTCGGGAGGATTTCCAAGAAAGGATCATGTAATCTCAAGTAAACATCATAACAACGAGAATATTTTAAATAACTGTAAACATATCAAGTAAACTATTCAGTACCATATTAAGTAAAAGACTTGTCCTACATGCAATTTCAAACATTCGGTAACACATTTTATTTTTAAAATGATGTGTAAACCATGCAGGTTATGAAACACAAATTTTGGTAAAATAACTACTCACAATACTTGTGTTGAAATATCAAACTCATCACCTCGAGCAATCCATATGGCTTCATTCAATCAATCTATAATTGCATCATATATCGTGTTAATATTTTTTTGTGTAGGCTAATCATAACTAATTTAGAATACTTAACCATCGGGGTTCATGTTTGAGTCTAACTTCATCTAATTATATTTACCCATGCGATGGGTAATTCAACCGGTCTATGATCTATCAATTCTACATATTCATAAAATTTACTCATTGTGTTTGCACCAAATTAAAAACCTGTGCGTATGGACCTCGCAGTGGTATATAAATAGATTAATATGTAGTTAGTAAACTGAAGAAGAAAAATTAAGAATTTGTCAAGAAGGCTCAAATAAGGAGTTTAAATGATACACGACGAAATCGAAAGTTATTCGAATTCGCAGATGTTGCCAAGTGTTGATAACATTCTTGCCTTTACAATTCAGCAGTGTCAAGCTTTTGCTTGGTTTTCTCCTTTGCGAAACAGTGATAATTTCACTGCTTTTTGTTCTCTTCAACTCTTTGAAATCCCTGAATCTTCAATTGTTATTGTGACCTCAATTCCGAAGATTCTAATCCTTTTTTGGTGTGCTGAAATACGCCACCTTCTTTCTGGTGGGCTTTGACCCAACTAATTTTTATTATAAAATTATTTATTTATTTATTTTATTTTCTTCTTTTGTGTTTTTCAATAAAGTTCTAGCTAAAGGACAATTATGCCATATTTTTAAATACGGGCTATTACATTCACCCTACCTTATGAAATTCGGTTCCCAAATTTAACTCATGGATGTACTTGTAGTCTAAAATAAATGAGGATACTTGACTCGCATAGCATCTTCCACATCCCATTTAGCTTCTTCAACTATATGATTTCTCCATAAGACTTTCACAAATACAATTTCTTTGGACCACAGCTTTCTTACTTATCGTTCAACAATAACTACCGGCTCTTCCTCGAAGGATAAGTTCCATTTAACTCTATAATACTTCAAGCACATGAGAGGAGTTTGATATATACAACAACAACAATAACAACAACCCAGTAAAATTCCACCAGTGGGGTCTGGGGAGGGTAAAGTGTACGCAGATCTTACCCCTACCTCAGAGGGGGTAGAGAGGTTGTTTCCGGGAGACCCTCGGCTCAGAGATAATAGATATGTGACAACAAAATCCGAAAAATAATATTAGCAACGTGAGAGAAAGAAATAAATGGAAAATCAGTAATACAAATATTATGCAAAAGTGTGAAACACAAACTAAATCACTAGCAGTGCTAGACAAAACACTATCATACTTGTCGGTACAAAGAGGTAAACCGCTCGACACCGTTTAACCTACAACCACAATGCTCGACCTCCACACCTTCCTATCAAGAGCCATGTCCTCGGAAATCTGGAGCCGCGCTATGTCATGTCTGATCACCTCGCCCCAATACTTCTTTGGCCGCCCTCTACCTCTCCACGTACCTGCCAAAGACAACCGCTCACACCTCCTAACCGGACCATCTAGGCTTCTCCTCTGCACGTTTCTGAATCATCTAAGACGCGCTTCCCGCATCTTGTCATCTACCAGGGCCACGCCCACCCTCTCCTGAATATCTCCATTCCTAATCTTATCCAGCATAGTGTGCCCACACATCCATATCAACATCCTCATTTCTGCTACTTTCTTCTTCTGGATATGTGAATTCTTGGCTGGCCGACACTCAACCCCATACAACATGGCCGGTCTAACCACCGTCTATAGAACTTACCTTTGTGTTTCGGTGGCACATTCTTGTCACACAGGACTCCAGACGCTAACCTCCATTTCATCCACCCCACCCCAATACGGTGTGTAACATCACCGTCGATCTCTCCATCTCCCTAGATAATTGACCCTAAGTACTTAAAACTTTCTCTCTTCAGGATGACCTGAGATTCAAGCCTGACTTCCAATTCCGCTTCCCCCGTCACGTCGCTGAACTTACATTCCACATATTCCATCTTAGTCCTACTCAACTTGAAACCTTTAGACTCCACGGCCTGCCTCCATACCTCCAGTGTCCCATTAACGCCACCTCATGGCTCATCAATCAGAACTATATCATCAGCGAAAAACATACACCATGGAACCTCTCCTTGGATATGGTGCATAAGTGCGTCCATCGCCAGGGCAAATAAGAACAGTTGAGCGCAGATCCTTGGTGTAACCCCATAACAACTAGAAAAGGCTCTAAGTCACCTCCAACAGTCCTAACCCAAGTCATAGCTCCATCATACATATCCTTTATCGCCCTAATGTAAGCCACTGGCTCACCTTTCACCTCCAGACACCTCCAAAGGACGTCCCTAGGGACCTTGTCGTACGCTTCTCTAGGTCTAAAAACCATTTTGCAAATCCTTATTCCTATCCCTGTATTGTTCCACCAACCTATTGATAAGGATGATAGCTTCCGTAGTAAAATGACCCGGCATGAACCCGAACTGGTTTTTCGATATAGGCACTGCCCTCCTTATCCTCCCTTCCACCACCCTCTCACAAACTTTCATAGTATGACTTATTAACTTGATACCCCTATAGTTGTTACAATTCTGGATATCACCTTTGTTATTGTACACCGAAACCATTGTACTCCACCGCCACTCATCAGGTATCCTCTTTGTCCTGAAGATAACATTAAACAACCCAATAAGCCACTCCAAGCCTGCTCTACCCGCATATCTCCAAAACTCTACTGGAATCTTGTCTAGTCCGGTCGCTTTGCCCCGACACATCTTACCCATTGCACCTACAACCTCTTCAACCTTAATACGCCTACAATACCTAAAGTCGCGGTGACTCTCGGAGTGCCCCAAGTGCCCTAACACGATGTTTCCATCCCCCTATTCATTTAGAAGTTTATGAATATATATATATATATATATATAGCATAAAAAATAGGAAACACTTGAATAATGAAAGACAACTTAAGAGGAAGTGCCAAACAATACACCATAGCTCCTACTTGGTCAAATATCTCGTACGACCCTACAAACCAAGGGCTCAACTTCCTTTTTTTTAAATAAAATTACAGTGAAAACTCGTAGGGACACGCTATCCTGAATTATGAAAACTAAGTCTCTTCTCCTCTTATCTCCATAAGACTTTTGTCTATTATAAGCTGTGAGCAGTCTGATCACTGTACCTTATTGTCACGACCCAAATCCTAACATGTCGTGATGGCGCCTAACGTGTTACTACGCAAGCCAACATTTACAAAATAACTCAATCAATTTTAACAAAAAAAATGGATTTTAAGCAGTTTAAATAATAAATCTTCTCAAAACAGGATAGAAAATCCAAAACACAACGCAAAAGTCCCAGACATCGGGGTGTCACTGAGTGTATAAGCATCTAAATATCACAAGTCTAGAAAATAATGTCTAACATAGTCAAAAATTAATAAAATAAGTGGAAAAGATAGGGAAGGAGAAACAAGGTCTGCGAAGCCCTGGGCAGCTACCTTGGAGTCTCCTAGAAGATCAACTATGCTATGATATCAACACCCACCATGTTCGAACACACCTGCACACGAAGTGCAGGGTGTAAGATGAGTATAGTGTAATATCTTTCAGAAAGTTTCAAGACAGCGACGCATCGCAGCTAAGAGAAACAATAATGAAGTCAAATGCATCCTCTCGGGGCTACAATCACTCAGCCTCCCAATTCACTCGGCACTCAGCACTCGACACTCAAAACTCGCACTCAGTAGGTGCCTGTGCTCCCTCGGGTGTGTACAGACTCCGAAGTGGATCCTTAATCCCAAAAGCTATATCAAGCCAATCATGGCATAAATCAATAAAACAAGTTACAGCGTGCAACCCGATCCCATATATATAGTCCATAAGGCTCGTTGCGGCGTGCAACCCGATCCACACATATACAGTCATAAGGCTCATTGCGGCGTGCAATCTAATCCACATATATACATATATCCCTCACAGTTCGGCACTCAGGCCCTAACTCATTCACCAACCTCTCCAGTCTCTCGGGCTCTCTGAAATTATGAAAAATCATCCCAAACATAAATGATGTAATATATCAACAAGTAGCAAAAGAGACTGAGATATAATATGTAAGTAAAGGATATACTGAGTACAACAGCAATTTAGCATACAATTTAACACGTAACACGACCTCTTAGGACCTCTTAAGTACCAGCAAATGGCCTAAGCATGATTTCTAACAGGACTTGCAGTTCAATTTCTATATCACGTGATGAATTTACAGATATCAACAGATTAATCATCTATACAGTTCCATGGTATGGACCAAGTACCAATTCCTACGGTGCACCCATACACGCCCGTCACCTAGCATGTGTGTCACCTCAAAACGTTTCACATGACACAAAAATCAGGGTTTCATACCCTCACAACCAAATTTAGAACTATTACTTACCTTAATCCAAGCAAATATCTTCTCCAACACACCCTTGCCTCGCGAAACGGCCTCCGAATGCCTCGAATCTAACCATAAACAATGTGATATAATCAATATGGGCTAAAAGAATCAACTCCTTAAGAAAATGCTAAGCTTTAAATCAAAAATCAAAAAGTCAACTCAAAGTTGGCCCCCGGGCCCACGTCTCTGAATCAGGTAAAAGTCACAAATTCGAACACCCATTCGACCACGAGTCCACCCATACCAAAATTACTCAAATTCGATACCAAAATCTCGAACAAAACCTCAAAATTTAGCCAAAGAAATTTTCTCCATTTTCCCAAATTTTCCACCCTAAATCACAAATTTAATGATGAAATCAAAGGCATAATCATGGAAATTAACCAAAATTTAGATAAGAATCACTTACCCCAAACACCTACGTGAAAATATCTCCAAAAATCGCCCTCAACCGAGCTCCCAAATCAATTTTTGTGTTATGAACTCAAACCCTCATTTTTGAAACTTTTAAATATGCCCAAGTGAGCCTCGTTCGCGAATGTGGAAAAGGCTTCGCGTTCGTGAAGCACAAAACTCGACAGCCCAGAAATCCTCTTTTGCGAACGCAAATGCACCCTCATGGACATGACATCTTATAGATATTTGCCTATGCGAATGCCTCACCTTAACCGCGAACGTGAAGCCTTAAGGCATGATGCCCAGCCTACCTCGCCCTTCTACGCGAACGCGAGCTCCCTCACTCGATCGCGATGCACACTTACACCCAACCTTCATGAACGCGTTTCTATCTTCGCGATTGCAAAGAACAATTCCTCGTCTGCCTCCAAATACTCTTTGCGAACGCGAGCTCCCTCACTCGATCGCGATGCACACTTACACCCAACCTTCATGAACGCGTTTCTATCTTCGCGATTGCAAAGAACAATTCCTCGTCTGCCTCCAAATACTCTTTGCGAACGCGAGCTCCCTCACTCGATCGCGATGCACACTTACACCCAACCTTCATGAACGCGTTTCTATCTTCGCGATTGCAAAGAACAATTCCTCGTCTGCCTCCAAATACTCTTTGCGAACGCGAGACCTCTCTCACGAACACATATAAGGAAACCAGCAATATGCAATCCAGTAGTCTTCAGCTAACATACCAAGTCCAAATTTGATTTGTAGACCATCTGAAACTCACCCGAGGCCCTCAGAACCTCAACCAATCATACCACCAAGTCCCAAAACATCATACGAACTTATTCAAGCCCTTAAATCACCTCAAACAATATCAAAAATACGAATCATACCCCAATTCAAGCCTATAGAAACAAAGGAAATTCCAATTTCTACAAACGACGCTGAAACCTATAAAATCACGTCTGATTGACCCCAAATTTTGAATACAAGTAACATATGACATTATGGACCTACTCCAACTTCTTGAATCGGAATCCGACCCGATATCAAAAATTCCACTCCCGGTCAAACTTTCCAAAAATCGAACTTTCACCATTTCAAGCCTAATTCCACTACAGACCTTCAAATCAAAATCGGAACACGCTCCTAAGTCCAAAATCACCCAACGGGGCTAACAGAACCATCAAAACTCCATTCTGGAGTCGTTTACACATAGGTCAACATCTGGTCAACCATTTCAACTTAAGCTTTCAACCATGAGACTAAGTATTTCAATTCATACCAAAACCTCATCGGACCCGAACCAAATACCTCGGAGAATCACATAGAAGCTATAAAGTACAAGATGAGCAGTAAATGGGGGAATGGGGCTACAACTCTTGAAATGACCAGCCGGGTCGTTACATCCTCCCCCTCTTAAACAAACATTCATCCTCGATCGAGTATAGAAACATACCTGGAGTCTCAAATTGGAGTGGATATCTTCTCCGCATCTCCTGCTCGTTCTCCCAAGTAGCCTCCTCAACTAGATGACCTCTCCACTGCACCTTCACTGAAGTTATGTCCTTTGACCTCAACTTTAGAATCTGCCGATCCAAAATGTCCACCGGCTCCACATCATAAGTCAAATCACCATCCAACTAAACTGTGTTGAAATCCAATACATAAGACACATCGCCGACGTACTTCCGGAGCATAGAAACATGAAATACTAGATGCCCACTCAACAAATTAGGTGGCAAAGCAAGCTTGTAATCCACCTCTCCGATCCTCCAAAGTACCTTAAATGGCCCAATAAACTGAAGACTCAACTTTCCCTTGTTTCCGAACCTCATAACACCCGTCATGGGAGAAACCTTGAGCAGGACCTTCTACCCAACCATGTAAGCAATATCACGGACCTTCCAGTCGGCATAACTCTTCTGTCTAGACTGGACCATGCGAAGCAGATCCTGAATCAATTTAACCGTGTCCAAAGCATCCTAAACCAAGTCAGTACCAAAGCATCCTAACCGTACCAACTTTAGAGTCTACACTGTCTCCCATACAAAGCCTCATATGGAACCATATGAATGCTCGACTGGTAGCTGTTGTTGTAGGAAAACTCCGTGTGCTCGGATTGTCCGTCCCTGTGAGGGTGAAATGATGTGCTCAACTCAACCTGGGTGCCCAACTCTCGATGTACAGCTCAACAAAACTGCAATGTAAACTGTGTTTCCCGATCTGAAATGATAGACACTGGCACACCGTGAAGGCGAACAATCTCTCGGATGTAAATCGCAGCAACCCGCTCTAAAGAATAAGTAGTACCAACTGGAATAAAGTGCGTGGACTTTGTCAACCGATCCACAATCACCCAAATAGAATCGAACTTCCTCGAAGTCCGCGGGAGCCCAAGTACAAAATCCATGGTGATCTGCTTCCATTTCCACTCCGGAATCTCTAAGCTAAGAAGCAATCCACCAGGACTCTGATGCTCATACTTTACCTGCTAATAGTTTAGGTACCGAGCTTCAAACCCCACTGTATCCTTGTTGATTCTCCTCCACCAATAATGCTGCCTCAAGTCCTGATACATCTTCACGGCACCCAAATAAATGGAATACCTCTCAAGAATCAACTCATGTAGCCCGTTTACATTAGGCATAAAAATCCGACCATGCATCTTCAATACCCCATAATCCCCAATAATAACATCTCTAGCATCACCCTGCTGAACTGTGTCCTTAAGGACAAGCAAATGAGGATCATCATACTAGCTCTCTCTGATGCGATCATAAAAGGAAGACCGAGAAACCACACAAGCTAGAATCTGACTGGGCTCCGAAACATCTAATCTCACAAACTGGTTGACCAAGGCTTGAACATCAACTGCAATCGGTCTCTCCCCCACATGAATGAATGAAAGGTTACCCATATTCATTAACTTCTACTCAAGGCATGGGCCACCAAATTGGCCTCCCTGGGATGATTCAAAATAGTGATATCACAGTCCGTTAGCAGCTCCAACCATCTACGCTGCCTCAAATTTAGATCCATTTGTTTAAACAAGTGATGGAGATTCCGATGATCTGTAAACACCTCACAAGACACATCATAGAGATAATGCCTCCAAATCTTCAATGCATGAATGATGGCAGCTAACTTCAAATCATGGATCAGGTAGTTCTTCTCTTGGAGATTCAACTAACGTGAAGCATATGCAATAACTCTACCTCCTTGCATTAAGACACTTCCAATACCGATCGGAGAAGCATCATAATACACTGTATAAGAGCTTGAAGCTGAAGGCAAAACTAGAACTGGAGTTGTGGTCAACGCAATCTTGAGCTTCTGAAAGCTCTCCCCACACTCATCTGACCACCTAAAATAGCACCCTTATGGGTCAGTTTGGTCAATGGTGATACAATAGACGAGAAATACTATACGAAGCGGCAACAATAATCGACCAAGACGAGAAAGCTCCGAATCTCCGTAGTTGAGGACGGTCTGGGCCAACTTTGAACTGCCTCTATCTTCTTCAGATTCACCTGAATCCCCTCGTTGGACACCAGGTGCCCCAAGAATTCCACTAAACTAAGACAAAACTCACACTTGGAGAACTTGTCATAAAGATTCTCCTCCCTCAACCGCTGCAACACAATCATCAAATACAGGGCATGCTCCTAATGGCTATGAGAGTACACCAATATATAATCAATAAACACTATGACAAACAAGTAAATATAAGGCTGGAATATGATGTTAGTCAAATGCATGAATGATGTTGGGACGTTGATCAGCCCAAACGAGTCAACCACTTGATGATCTCTTTCTTCACTACCTCTTGCATGGCCTCACTCAATCGTCTTTGATGTTCCACGGAGGGTTTGTCATCCTCCTCCAAAATGATTTTGTGCATAGAAAAAGGTAGGGCTTATACCCCGAATATCCGCCAATGTCCAACCTATTGCGTTCTTCCTCCTTTGGAGCACCGCAAGGGTGGAATCTACCTGCACGTTAGTTAAGCACGAGGAAAGAATAACAAGTAAAGTGGAACAAGGGCCTAGAAACTCATACCTGAGGTGTGAATGAAAAGGCTTTAACTCCAAGGTGGGAGGCTCTTTGATTGAGGGCTTTTTTGGTGGAGTCTTCTAGTTTTCGAGATCCAAGGAAAGTTTTCGGGGCTCATAAGTATATGATCCCATTCCTTGCAAAGCATTGACACATTCTACAAAGCCTTCCTTCTCATCATCATCATGATTCAATAAGACAACTTCCAAGGTATCTTCAACATTTTTCATAGAACTTGTGTCATCAACAATTACTTCGGTCACAAGATCCACGAACGAACACAATTAGTTGCTATTTGGCTGCCTCATTGATTTACAAACATGGAATACTACTTTTTTATCGCCCAATCGAAAGTTGAGATCAACAGCTTCCACATCAACTAAGGCCTTCCCTGTAGCAAGTAAAGGTCTCCCCAAAATGATTGTCACCTCTTAGTTAACCTCACAATCAATTATCACAAAATCTGTGGGAAGGATGAATTTGTCGACCCAAACTAACACATCATAAATTTTTCCAATGGCCTTTTCATTGTCCGATCCACCATTTGTAACCTCATGGATGTGGTTCTTGGTTGCCCAATCCCAGTTTTTTGAACACAGAATAGGGCATCAAGTTAATGCTTGCCCCCAAGTCACATAAAGCTTTGGCGAAATCAGCAATCCCAATAATGCACGAGATTTTGAAAGCACCAGGTCTTCTAACTTTGGAGCCATGGAATACAAAACAACACTCCCTTGATGTGTCATTTTGATCGTTTCACAGTTCGTTGATCTCTTCTTTGTTACCAAATCCATCATGAACTTGGCATATCCCGATATTTGTTCTAAGGCTTCAACCAATGGCACATTTATGGACAAAATTTTCATCATATCCATGAATTTCTTGAATTGGTTCTCATTTTTTTGCTTTGCGAGTCTTTGAAGATATGGAGGAGACCTTGGCAAGGGTTCCTTGGCCACCGGTATGTCTATTAATTGCTTTTATTATTGTTGTTCCCCCAGCTGCCTTGGTTGTTGTTGTTGCCACCACTCCAATTTCCTTGGTGGCCTTGGTTGTTCTAATTTCCTTGTGATCTCCATTGTTGTTGATTTGGAGCATTGCTTCTTTGACCTAGATAATTGTTGATATATTGTACCTCTTCATCTTGCTCATTATATGAATCATCTTTATTACTATTACATTGCTCAAATTGTTCCAGATGGTTTTGTACTTGTTGACCTTGTTGTCGTCTCTTGTTCACCATAGTGTTCACCCCTTCCATAGCATTCACCTGTTTCGGCCCTTGAACCTGTTGAAGTTGAGCCTTGGCCAATTGGTTCATGGTGGTTGTCAACTCTGCAATAGTTTGCAGATGATCATGTAGCTCTTTGTGTAGGTGAATAACATTTGGGTCACCCTAAGGAACATTGGCTCTACTTTGCCACGCCGAAGAGGTATCCGCTATCTCATCCAAGATTATACAAGCTTCAGAATAAGGCATGTTCATGAAGTTACCCCCTGCGAGTTGATTTACCATACACTGATTTGTTGTGTTGATCCCCCTGTAGAAGGTATGTTGGATCATGGCCTCAGTCATATCATTGTTTAGGAATTCTTTGACCGTAGTATGTTATGTTTCCTAAATCTCGTGCAATGGCTCATTGGGCTCTTGCTTGAAAGCTAGAATTTCATCCCTTAGTGTAGCCATGTGCCCCAAAGAGAAGAATTTGGCTACGAATTTCTCAGCGAACTCATCCCAAATGTTGATTGAATGATTGAGTAATCTTTGTAACCAGTCCAATGCCTTTCCCCGTAGAGAAAAGGGAAACAACTTTAACCGCAGTGCATCCTCGGAGACATTTGTTTGGTTGCTCCCCCAACAAGTATCGATGAAACCCTTGAGATGCTTGTAGGAATTTTGGTGTAGAGCTCCGTTGAATAAACCCCGCTGCTCAAGCAGTGTAAGCATCACATTGGTTATTTGAAAGTTTCCCGCCCAAATCTGGGGCGGGACTATTGCACTTGCATAGCCCTCATTCGAAACACCCAGTGCGCTGCTCTTGGTGGAGGTGGGGGAAGGTTTGGGATATTATCATGAGGCAGTCGGCCTCACCTGTTTACTTGAGACTCGGGATGAACCTCATCCACTTGAGCATCATCTACCTCCTCCCCCAATGGTAAATTTCTGAGGGGCTCATTGTTAAGAGCCATTTCGTACCTAAAAGAAATTCATAAACAAAACTTGTGACTCGGAAGGAAAGAAATACAAAACACACAAATACCTAGATATATAGCTAAATCTGTTTAACTCCCCGGCAACGGCGCCAAAAATTAGTCTCGGTCAAATCCATACTACAATTAAGTAGTGAGGCGGTCTATGCAATAATAAACTCAACAAAGGTCGGTATCGAATCCACAGGGAGTTATAATATGGGATTAGGTGTATATCTAAGTTAATTTCAAGTTTTGGCTCAAATTACACCTCCACAAAATTGATTGGTGTTCTACTTCTACTTTACTCTATTGTTTGCAAGTATATAACTAAGGACAATATTTTTGGTTTTGAGTTTTTCAAATGATAAAAGGGTCTAGGGTCGTGACTTCTACCTAGGTGGATATTTAAAGGGTTGTAAGCTCCTGGGCTAGTTTGATTAGTCGGGGTCGTAATATAACAATCACACCCGGGTATTCACCAATACCTCTCGGTAGTTTGAGTGATTTTGCCCAATTTGACTTTCGCAAGTCCAAATGGGTATTTGCACAATACAAGTGATATTATCTCAAGTTGGGTATTACTATCTCTAGGTTTAACCCTTTAATTGGGGCTATCAATTTCTTGAGTTCACCGCAATTCCTTGTTAGCCAAGTTTTCCTAGACTTAGTCCCTCTTTCTCAAGTAGAGACTAAGTTATTTAGGCTTGAAT
Source organism: Nicotiana knightiana (assembly GCA_005239525.1). Classification (NCBI taxonomy): domain Eukaryota; kingdom Viridiplantae; phylum Streptophyta; class Magnoliopsida; order Solanales; family Solanaceae; genus Nicotiana; species Nicotiana knightiana. The sequence goes on along the minus strand of ML408142.1, from coordinate 147,810 downwards.
CAATGTTTGCAACCATTAATTCTTGAGTTCTAGCAAGAACTAGGCTAAATATCACTAACCCAATCACAAACAAGCCCTAAATTAAAACCCATCAAATACCCACATTAGAGTTGGGTCATAACACTAGCTAAAAATTTAGCTACTTATGAAAAATACAGAAATTAAAGAAGAAATAAGCATAGAATCCATAATATTTGATTATGTGATGAAAATCTAGTGGTTGGAGATAAATCTAGTACGAAATTACTAAAAGCAGTAAAAGAAAAAGGAACAGGTGCTCTTCTATAACATAACTTTTCCTAAAAATGACAAAAAAATCCTATTTATACTAAGCTGAAAATATCTGACAAAAATGCCTCTGCGGAAGTTGTGCGGCCGCATAATTCTGAGTGCGGTCGCACACATGGCTTGAACTAGGATATGGACTTTAATCTGCGGGCCGTACAAAAGTGAGTGCAGCCCCATCTTTGGTTTATGCGCTGCACAAAAATTGTGTAGGCCGCATGCCTTCACTTTATAGTATTTAAATCTTTTTTTATGCGGTCAGCGTAATATTGATCGCGGCCGCATACTGGCTTCTGCGGCCGCATAAAATTCCTGTGGTCCGCACATCTTCAATTCAAGGTTCTCTGAATCCATTCCTCTACGGTCCACATAATAGTGAGTGTGCCCGCACATAGACTTCTGTGGTCACACAATGTTTGTGCGGTCCGCACATCTTTACTTGCTCAAACTTCAAAGTCTCTGAATCTCTCTTCTGTGGCCGCACTAGAATTATGCAGTCCGCACATTGTGAAGCTGAAGTTGACAGGGTTTCTTCATTGTTCGCGGCCGCACTCTAAGTATTTTCACCCTGTTTTTTGTCCTTGTCCAATTTTGACTCCTTTTTGAGTTTATTTTCACTTTTTTGGCTCGTTTCCCAATATTCATGCAATAAAGCTCATTTGACTAGTTCTTGGGATACCTTTAAGAATTTTTGACCTAAAATTCAAGCAAAAGAGGGCAAATAAGTGGTCAAAATCCCTACTTATCAACTCCCACAAACTTAAGATTTTGCTTGTCCTTAAGCAATTAAGGCATTTTCTTACCTCCATTAGAAAAAAAGATATTTCCGCTGTCCTAAGTTAAGTCAAAACCCAAATCAATTGGGAGCAACAATTATCCACATGCTCACGAATCATTAACAAGCCTATGATTTGAAAATTTGAAGCACAAATGGCTCTAATGTGTCACTTGAGCATCAAGGGTTGACTTTGATCATCAAGGAAGCTCGCACTTTCATGAAAGTTATCGTGGATCCCAAATTCCTCCTCCTATACTTTCCGGAAGCTCATCGCACTCACGAATGAAGAGTTCAAAACAATGACTCGAGGAAGATTCGCTCACCACTCTCAAATGAATGTCACAAGCCCGGCTCTAAGTCCATATGCTTTCCCCTCATGTAGATGACCACTAATGTAAGATTTCTCGACTCGAAATCACGTAGGAATTTTTCGTCATGTAATGAAGACTTTTGGATTAAGGAGGGTAATATCGGATTGAAATCGATTCATCTTTTCTTTAGCACTTCATATTCTCTTATTGGCTCATATAAGACTTTGCCGACTCTTTGAGTCATTTTCTTTTTCCTTAGGGGGATTAGGGAGACTTGACATCACTCTTTCTTTGCCATGCTAATCACGATCTCCTTCTTTGCTTTTCCCTTGTTTCACACTTCTTCTTTCTTTTTGCATCTTTTCAACCCTTTCACATTATTCACTTTGTTTTTGTATTTTTTTTGTTCTTCCTTTCTTTTTCTTTGCCCTTTTTCTCTTTTCCATTTCTTTTGTCTTTTTGTGTCTCGAAACCATCTTTAAACTCCTCGTCTCTCCCCCAAACTTATGTTCTTCCCATTCGAATCACATGAGTGCTAAAGAAAAGTCGGGTGCCAAGAGAGAGTTACTGTAAAACAGTTAAAGGCTTGTAATATGGTTATTGAAAAGAAAGTCTATAGGCTCAAAAAGGTTTATAAGGATGATATCATTGGTAGGCCATGAAAAATTTCAAAACAGGTCAAGGAGAGCCTACAATCACTTCTCAAGCCAAGCTAACTTAGAATTTCTCCTAGAAACACATTCGCGGGAAGTCCTAGACCATTCGCACGGGTACTTGGACTTGTAACAAAATACCTCACCTCTCACACAATTGGATTGTTAAATAGACAGAAGTCGAGGGCCCACAACAACCGCATTCAAGATAAAAAATATCTACGGTTCATCTAAACCATCTGATGGTTGCCTAAGTCAACACAAGATTCACAAGGTCACTAACTAGAGCTATTTCTTTACAAAAACTTGTTTTTGACCATAAGCGCATAGTTAAGTGTGTTGGTACCAAGTGAAACTTGTTTTACCCGTTTATTCATTACTACTTGTTTTTACCTAAACATCAAAAACCGACTCAATCCCTTAAGAAGGTTGTCACGCTATCCATCATTGGGAAGAGCCACCCGGTTCACACAAGACCCACCTTTGGAAAGAACTGTGGCATTAATAAAGCCAAAGGCTTATTGTTCGTTAAAACATAAGAAGAAGTTAACAAATCAAAAAGAAGCTAATAAAGTAATTAAGAAGTTATACTATTAGTAAAGTAAAATAAAGAAGCTATGAATATGAACTACTAAAAGTAAGACAAATGAATATATACAAGGGGGAAGACTATATACATAATGAGGGATAAAGTAAATATAAAAGTAAGACAAATGAATATATACAAAGGGGGAAGATTATATACATAATGAGGGATATGGTAAAGACAAGAGAAAAAGGAAAAAGAGTATTTAAGTTATTACAAGACCAAAAAGTGATCAAATGTTATAACAGTCGTCCAATTCATAAAAATAGACCACCCCCCAAATGAAAAATAAGCATTGTCCCCAATGCTTAAATAAGAACAGGGAAGGGTAGAGAGTTAAGAGAACCTCCTAAGTGGTATCAGTCTGAATGGTATCTCCAGTACCCTCAATCTGCATAGCATCTCCAGCACCCTCAGTCTGCAAAGCACCCTCAGTATCCTCAGTATCCTCAAGCTGAATCTCATCATCACCTGGTTGAGGGATAACTGGGTTGCTCAGCATCTGGATCATCTTCTCAGTGGTGTGGGTAGTAGCCTCCGGCTCCTCAGACTGGCATGTTGCTGCCTCAGATGCCTCTGGTGTTGCCTGTGCTATTGTCTCCATGAGTAGGTCCAAAGGTAGATTTTCGGACGATGTAATCTTGGCAACCTCCTGACTCAACTTCTCCACTGACTTCCTCGATGCCTGATACTTTCTCATCTTCTTTGTTTGTTTTCCCAACTCCTCAATAGTTGTCCCATGTGCCACCAGAGTCTCCATAATAATCTTTTGGTTGTCCAGAATCTTATTCAAAGTCTCCTCCACTGATGGCGGTACCTGTAGGTCAGTTGGGGCAGAGGACTGTGCTGCAACAGCACTAGATATGTCAGCCAGTTTTGAAGTAGCTGCCTGCATCCAGTTGTTGAGACTCACCAAGGTTTGGGAGACTCGCAACGCAGTTTGTGGGTAAGTGGTAGAAGCTGGTACTGATAAAGGGGCTGACTTCCTGTATGAAGAAGGTGGTGGCATGGCTGCTGTAGAAGGCATGGCAGCAACGGAGGGCCAAGCAGATGGATCGGTAACTACTATCCTTTGCTCTTCAGACTGGCCAGTGGAAGTAGTTGCCTTACCCTTGAACTTCGGGTTGTCAACATCCTGAAGGTGGTACTATGAGAAAGGCTTCTTGGCCTTAACTTTTGTATCAAACGGCCTAGGCTCTACCCTCTGATCATTGAAGTATTCAGTGAGGAAGTTGGGGTAGGGATATGATCTCTCCTCCTTCTGGACAGCTAAGGTAATGTTTGAGGACATCAAGGCTCTCACATTTATGGATATCCAGCCATAATAGAAGCTACCAAGGCTGCTCGGGGAAGGGGTAGGTTGTTCTCATTCAAGCATGGGTCAATTCTGCTTCATAAAAATGTATGCTACCTTTTTGCCTCAAATTTTAGGGTGGCTCGGACTATGGGGACCCCTGTTGTGAGCCACGGAGGTGGTGGTCCTCGAGCTGCCAGAATCTCTGCTAACCATGGCCTAGCAGCCTCTCCCAAAGCCAGTTTCTCCAAGTATTTTATGGCCTCCACTTATTCAATCCCAAGTAAGAGTCCAAAGAACAGGAGTCGAACCAGATTTTCAGATTCTTTACCTTTGTCACTTTGGTATCCTTTTTTATGTGAGCCACACTAGCATAGAATTCTTTGACTAATTTCTCATTTGCGTCAAGGACACTCTGGGTGAACCATTTCCATCCCTTTTTTCTCCCAGAACTGTCTGAGGACATTTGGATTTTGAATGTCCAAGTCCTTCATTAAAAAATGTCGCTCAAATTTGAGTGATCTATGGGACCATAGTTCTCTGAACCTGTTGAAGGCTGTCAGGTTGACAAATATTTCCTCCCACATCTCCCTCCTCCTTGTCCTCTCAATGCCACCCACTCTAGTGTCACCTCCTCTCCCGTCATCTGGTATATCATCGTCATCATCTACATTGATTAGTTCAGGAGGAGAAGGTGAAGAGGAGGGCTCGGAACCCTTTTTTCCCATACTAGAATCAGCTGAAGAGTTGTCCGTAGGCTCATTACGCAGTTGATAGCGCCTTGTGGGTTGTGGAGGATTAGCTTGGGGTTCAGGCTGGACCTCCATGGATTAACCCTCGGATGCTTCTCCAAATGGAGCATATTCACTGGTGTCAGAGGATTCTAGAGCTGGAGGTCTGTTGGCAGTAGCTTTCTTTCCTATGATTTTTTGAACGGTAAGAGATAGGTTACTCTTTCCTCGGCCTCGACCCCGGGAGGGCACACCCCTCCCTTTCGATGCATCACCTCTCTCACCGGATCTAACCATTGTCTGCAACATATAACAATAGAAATCAGTTAGAATGGAAGCTCATAATGTATACAATTGCATGTTGAAAGGTTGGACGTGAAATGACTCAAAAAGAGGTTGTGCGGACCGCAAAAAGTGAGTGCGGCTGCACAACCCAAAGTTCAGAATGTGGGTTCTCTGATCTTTCATCAGTGCGGACCCCATAATTTTGACTGCGGCCGCACAATCACATGTGTGGACCGCACAAAAATAAGTGCAGTCGCACAACCCAGGTTCATACTACTGGGCTTTCTGGTCATTAATTAGTGCGGACCGCACAATAATACTACAGACTGCACAATTCCACTACGGACCGCATAAAAATGAGTGCGGTCCACACAAATCAAGCATAAAGTTTTACCCTAACCCTTAGTTGTGCGGACCACACAAAAATGTGTACTACCGCACAATTGAAAAATTAAAGGCACTGAATTTGAAGTCATGCGATTTTTTTTCACAGATGGGCCAAGATATGAGCAATTAAACATTATTAGCTATTTACCCAAGCTCCCAATTAGCATTTTAGGCACTACCCACAAGATTCTAAGCACAAAGACTGATAACTATTGATAATTTCAGGCATGATACTAACCCTACGCAAAAAGAACAAAATCAAAAAAAGGAAAAAATTAAAAAAAATCTAATGATGTAATGAACATACCAGTAATGATGGATGCAGGTGTGAATCTACACAGATGAGATGCTTGAATTTTGAGAACTAATGGGGAGTGCACTATGCTTTCTTAGGGTTTAAGAAGTCAGAGTGGGAAAAGTGTGAATAATGCATGAAGGTTCTATTTATACCCTAGCTGATTCAGTGAAAAACTTACCGGAGTGCGGTCCGCACTCTTTACCTCTTCCTTTGGAGAATTGCTGCGGTCTGCACGAAAGTGAGTGAGGCTGCAGAACTTGTGCGGACCGCATAATTTTTAGTGAGGCTGCATTTTGTTCACAAAATTTGATAGGTCAAACTTCAGAGAGCATTCATTTTTGGCTTTCCAGTTGTGCGACCGCGTACAGAATTATGTGGCCGCAAAGTGATTGTGTGGTCTGCATAATCCCGCTGCAGTCTGCACTTTTGTGATACTTAGCCAATTTTTCTTTTATCGTCCCTGCAATGCACACGCCTTCCTGCATACACTTCAAAACTAGTTAGCACAAAACAAAGCTTGCCTAATCTAAAGAAGAAAATCAAGAGAAAGAAAAACACATGGGTTGCCTCCCAAGAAGCGCCTGATTTAACGCCGCGGCACGACACATGTTATCCTCAATCACTTAAAATGGAGCAACGTCACAACGTGTCCATCATCAACCTTTCCAAGATAATGCTTCACCTGGTGCACATTGACTTTAAACACTTCACCATTCTTATTTTTCAGATCTAAAGCACCAAAGGGTGCCACATGTACAACTTCAAATGGGCCACTCCACTTGGATTTCAGCTTTCCCGGAAACATCCGCAACCGAGAGTTGAACAAAAGCATAAGATCACCTTCTATGAATTCTTTGTTCCAGATATACTTGTCATGGAGGTACTTCATCTTGTCCTTATACAAGGTCGAACCGGAATATGCATGAAAATGGAACTCATCAAGTTTTTAATTTCTCCACCCTAAGATTTGTAGCTACATCCCACTCAAGGTTAAGCTTCTTCAATGCCCACATAGCCTTATGCTCAAGTTCCACCGGAAGGTGACAAGCTTTCTCGAACACTAACCGATACAGAGACATACCCATTGGTCTTTTTTAAGTTGTTTTATAAGCCCAAATAGCATCATCAAGTTTCTTCGACCAATATGTCCGATTGGCATTCACAGTCTTTGACAGAATACTCTTGATCTCCCGGTTGGAGACTTCAACCTATCCACTTGCTTGAGGATGATAGGGGATCGACACTTTGTGAGTGACACCATACTTGGAGAGTAAAGTATCAAAATATTTGTTGCAAAAGTGTGATCCCTCATCACTAATGATGGCCCTTGGAGTACCAAACCTTGTGAATATGTTCTTCTTCAAGAAAGCTACTAGATTCTGAGGTTCATTGTTGGGCAAAGCCAAAGCTTCAACCCATTTGGACACGTAATCCACAACTACCAATATATAGGTGTTCCCACATGAGCTCACAAACGGACCCATAAAAGTAATGTCCCACACATCAAAAATATCAATCTCTATGATGGTGGTGAGGGGCATCTCATTTTTCTTGGAGATCCCACCAGCCCTTTGACATTCATTACAACGCTTAACGAGATCGCTAGCGTCCTTGTAAAGGGTAGGCCAATAGAATCCACATCTTATCACCTTAGTAGCAGTTCTCGCTCCACCATAGAGACCATCATATGGCGAAGAGTGGCAAGCTTCAAGAATACCCAATTGCCTTTCTTCTGGTACACATCTTCAGATAACACCATCAGTACAAGTTTTGAAGAGATATGGCTCATCCCAATAGAAGTCTAGGCAATCCTATTTGATCTTCTTCCTTTTGTTTGAAGATAATTCATTTAGAACAATATCCCTCACAAGATAGTTGGCCACATTGGCAAACCATGGAATCCCGATCATAGAAATGGAAAGGAGTTGTTCGTCAGGAAATGAATCATTGATCTCGAAGCCATCATGTGGCCTCCCCTCCTCCTCCAATCGGAACAAGTGCTCCGCCACTTGGTTTTCACTCCCCTTGCAGCCTTGGATCTCAAGATCAAACTCTTGTAAAAGAAGTAACCACCACATCAATCTTGCCTTAGAGTCTTTCTTGCTCATCAAATAACAAAGTGTCGTATGGTCGGTGTGAACAATCACCTTTGTACCCATTAGGTACGGGCATAACTTCTCCATAGAAAAGACAATGGCTAGGAGTTCTTTCTCGGTCACCGTATAGTTGACTTGGGCCTCGTTCATGGTCTTACTAGCATAGTAGACCGGATGGAAGATTTTGTTAATTCGTTTCCCCAATACCGGTCCAACCGCCACATCGCTCGCATCACACATGAGCTCAAACGGTAAGCTCCAATTTGGAGCGGTGATAATAGGAGTGGAATTCAACTTATACTTGAGTAGTTCAAATTCCTTCATACAATCTTCATTGAAAAGGAACTTGGCATCTTTATCCAATAGTTTGCACAAGTGGTTTACCACCTTAGAAAAGTCCTTGATGAATCAGTGATGAAACCCCGCATGACCTAGAAAGCTCCTCACTCCCTTTACGGAAGTAGGGGGAGGAAGTTTGGATACCACTTCATTTTTTGCTTTATCTACCTCAATACTATTCTTGGAAATCTTGTGACCGAGGACAATGCCCTCCTCGACCATAAAGTGACATTTCTCCCAATTCAACACCAAGTTAGTTTCCTCACAACGTGCCAATACCTTATCCAAGTTATCCAAGAATTCTTCAAAAGAATTCCCTACGACAAAAAAATCATCCATGAAAACCTCGAGAAAGTCCTCCACCATATCGGTGAAGATGGCCATCATACACTGTTAAAAAGTTGTTGGTGCATTGTATAACCCAAATGGCATCCGCGAGAATGTGAAAGTGCCATAGGGAGAAGTGAATGTGGTCTACTCTTGGTCTTCAGGAGCAATAAGAATCTGGTTATATCCGGAGTATCTAGCAAGGAATCAATAATAAGCACGTCCGTCTAACCTATCCAACATTTGATCAAGAAATGGAAGCGGAAAATGGTCTTTCCGAATAACCTTGTTGAGATTTCTAAAATCCATGCACACTCTCCACCCGGTGACAGTTCTTGTGGGGTTCAATTCATTTTTGTCATTTGTCATCACAGTCATGCCTCCTTTCTTTGGGACACATTGCACCGGCGAGGTCTACTAACTATCGAAAATGGGGTAAACAACCCCGGCAACCAACCACTTGATGATCTCTTTCTTCACTATCTCTTACATGGCCTTATTCAAACGTCTTTGATGTTCCACAGAGGGTTTGGCATCCTCCTCCAAAATGATTTTGCGCATGCAAAAGGTGGGGGCTTATACCCCGACCGCCAATGTCCAACCTATTGCTTTCTTTCTCCTTTGGAGAACCGCAAGGATGGAATCTACATGCACGTTAGTTAAGCACGAGGAAAGAATAACAGGTAAAGTGGAACAAGGGCCTAGAAACTCATACCTAAGTTGTGAAGGTAAAGGCTTTAACTCCAAGCTGGGAGGCTCCTCGATTGAGAGTTTTGTTGGTGGAGTCTTCCAGTTTTCGAGAGCCAGGGAAAGTTTTCGGGGTTCATAAGTATATGATACCCATTCCTTGCAAAGCATTGACACATTCTACAAAGACTTCCTTCTCATCCTCATCATGATTCAATAACACATCTTCCAAGGTATCTTCAACATTTATCAAAGCACTTGTGTCATCAACAATTACTTTGGTCACAAGATCAACGAACGAACACACTTCATTGTTATTTGGCTGCCTCATTGATTTACAAACGTGGAACACCACTTTTTCATCGCCCACCCGGAAAGTGAGCTCACCAGCTTCCACATAAACTAATTCCTTCCCTGTAGCAAGGAAAGGTCTCTCCAAAATTATTGGCACCTTGTAGTCAACCTCACAGTCAAGTATCACAAAATCTGCGGGAAAGATGAACTTGTCGACCCAAACTAACACATCATAAATTATCTCCAACGGCCTTTTTATTGTCTGATTCACCATTTGCAACCTCATGGATGTGAGTCTTGGTTTCCCAATCCCCAACATTTTGAACACAGAATAGGGCATCAAGTTAATGCTTGCCCTCAAGTCACATAAAGCTTTGGCAAAGTCGACACTCCCAATAGTGCACGGGATTGTGAAAGCACTGGGGTCTTCCAACTTTGGAGCCATGGAATGCACAATAGAATTCACTTGATCTGTCATTTTGATCATTTAACAGTTTATTGATCTCTTCTTTATTACCAAATCCTTCATAAACTTGGCATATCTCGGCATTTGTTCTAAGGCTTCAACCAACGGCACATTTATGAACAAAATCTTCATCATATCAATGAATTTATTGAATTTATTCTTATTGTTTTTCTTTGTGAGTCTTTGAGGATATGGAGGAGGCCTTGGCAATAGTGCCTTGGCCTTTTGCACTACCGGCTCCGGTATGTCTATTACATGCCCCCTAGACAAGTTCACATCATTTTGTGTCTCCTCAACACTCTCATCAATGTCTATCCTCACCTCTTCATTAGCTTGAACATCATTGCTTGTCTCATCATCATCTTGAACCAACACATCATCATCCACATTTCTTCTTTAGTTTGAGGTACTAGCAACTCTACCTCTCCCACTTCTTGTTGTCACGGCCATTTCATGTCTTGTATTGTTCCCGCCCTTCGGGTTCACTACTATATCATTAGGTAGTGCCCCCTTAGGGAGAGTATTTAAAGATTGAGAAATTTGGCCAAGTTGAACCTCCAAGTTGCGGATAGAAGTGTTGTGGGAGGCAATTGGGCATGGAGTCAGCGTTTTTCTCCATCATTTTCTTAAACATGTTTTCAATCCGTTCCATTTCACTATTAGAAGAACTAGGACCTTGCGACGGATATAGAGGCAGTTTGTTTGGTTGTTGATACATCAGGAACCTTTGAAAGCCCGACCCCCAATTTCCTTGATTGCTATTGTTCCAACCCCCTTGATTATTGTTGCCTCCCCAATTGCTTTGATTTTTGCCGCCCCAATTACCTTGATTATTTCCTCCCCAATTTCCTTGATTACCCCAATTGCTTTGATTATTGTTGTTCCTCCAATTGCCTTGGTTGTTGTTGTTGCCACCACTCCAATTTCCTTAGTGGCCTTGCTTGTTCCAATTTCCTTGTGATCTCCATTGTTGTTGACTTGGAGCATTGCTTCTTTGACCTTGATAATTGTTGACATGTTGTACCTCTTCATCTTGCTCATCATATGAATCATCTTGATTATACCCACTATTACTTTGATCAAATTATTCCGGATGGTTTGGTACTTGTTGACCTTGTTTCCGTCTCTTGTTCACCATTATGTTCACCCCTTCCATAGCATTCACCTGTTTCGGCCCTTGAACCTGTTGAAGCTGAGCCTTGGCCAATTGGTTCATGGTGGTTGTCAACTCCGCAATAGGTTGCCCATGGTCATGTAGCTCCTTGTGTTGGTGAATAACATTTGGGTCACCCTGAAGAACATTGGCTCTACTTTGCCACGCAGTAGAGGTATCCACCATCTCATCCAAGATTTTCCAAGCTTCAGAATAAGGCGTGTTCCTGAAGTTACCCCCAGCGAGATGATTTACCACACACTAATTTGTTGTGTTGATCCCCTTGTAGAAGGTCCGTTGGATAATGGCCATGGTCATATCATTGTTCGGGCATTCTTTGACCATAGTATGATATCTTTCCTGAATCTCGTGCGATCGCTCATTGGGCTCTTGCTTGAAAGCTATAATTTCATCCCTTAGTGTAGCCATGTGCCCCGGAGAGAAGCATTTAGCAATGAACTTCTACGCCAACTCATCCCAAGTGTGGATGGAATGATTGGGTAATCTCTCTAACTATTCCAATGCCTTTCCTCGTAGAGAAAAGGAAAACAGCCTTAATCGTAGTGCATCCTCGGAGACATTTGTTTGCTTGCTCCCCCGACAAGTATCAACAAAACCCTTGAGATGCTTATACGCATTTTGGTGTGGATCTTCCATGAAGAAAATCCGCTTCTCAATTAGTGTAAGCATCATTTTGGTTATTTGGAAGTTGTCCGCCCTAATCAGGCGCGGGACTATTGCACTTGCATAGCCCTCAGTCGGCAACACCAGGTGCACTGCTCTTGGTGGAAGTGGGGGAGGGTTTGGGATATTATCATGAGGTGTTCGGCCTCGCCCATTTACTTGAGGCTTGGGATGAACCTCATCCACTTGATCATCATTTACCTCCTCCCCCAATGGTAAATTTCCGAGGGGCTCGTTGTTAAGAGCCATTTCGTACCTAAAATCAATTCACAAACAAAATTAGTGAATCAGTAGGAAAGAAAGACAAAACACAGAAGTACCTACTTATATAGATAAATTCGTTTAAATCCCCGGTAACGGCGCCAAAAGTTAGTCTCGGCCAAATCCGCACAACAATTAAGTAACAAGGGGGTCGATGCAATAATAAACCAACAAAGGTCGGGATCGAATCCACATGGAGTTAGAATATGGTATTAGGTGTGTATATCTAAGTTAATTTCAAGTTTTGGCTCAAATTACACCTCCACAAAATTGATTAGTGTTCTATTTCTACTTTACTCTATTGTTTGCAAGTATAGAACTAAGGACATTATTTTTGGTTTTGAGTTTTTCAAATGATAAAAGGGTCTAGGGTCGTGACTTCTACCTAGATGGTTATCTAATGAGTTGTAAACACCTGGGCAAGTTTGATTAGTCGGGGTCGTAATATAGCAATCACACCCGGGTACTCACTCTATACCTCTCAGTATTTTGAGTGATTTTGCCCAATTTGGCTTTCTCAAGTCCAAATGGGTATTTGCACAATACAAGTGATATTATCTCAAGTCGGGTATTACTATCTCTAGGTTTAACCCTTTAATTGGGGCTTTCAATTTCTTGAGTTCACCCCAATTCCTTGTTAGCCAAGTTTTCCTAGACTTAGTCCCTCTTTATCAAGTAGATACTAAGTCATTTAGGCATGAATCAATGTTTGCAACCATTAATTCTTGAGTTCTAGCAAGAACTAGGCTAAATATCACTAACCCAATCACAAACAAGCCCTAAATTAAAAACCCATCAAATACCCACACTAGGGTTGGGTCACAACCTAACTAAATATTTAGCAACTCATGAAAAATACAGAAATTAAAGAAGAAATAAAGATAGAATCCATAATATTTGATTATGGGATGAAAACATTGTGTTTGGAGACAAATCGAATACCAAATTACTAAAAGCAGTAAAAGAAAACGGAACAGGTGCTCTTCTAAAACATAACTTTTCCTAAAAATGACAAAAAGTCTTATTTATACTAAGCTGAAAATATCTGACAAAAATGCCCTTGCGGAGGTTGTGTGCCGCAAAATTCTGAGTGCGGCCGCACACATGGCTTGAACTGGCATCTGAACTTTAATTTGTGGACCATACAAAGTGAGTGCAGCCGCATCTTTGACTTCTACGGCCGCACAAAAATCGTGCGGACCGCATGTCTTCACTTTGTAGTCTCTGGACCTTTTTTATGCAGTCTGTGTAATATTGATTGCGGCTGCACACTGGCTTCTGCGGTCGCATAAAATTCCTACGGTCCGCACATATTTAATTCGAGGTTCTCTGAATCCATTACTCTGCGGTCCACATAATAGTGAGTGCGGCCGCACATAGACTTCTGCCGCCGCATAAAATTCCTATGGTCCGCACATCTTCAATTCGAGGTTCTCTGAATCCATTACTCTGCGGTCCACATAATAGTGAGTACGGCCGCACATAGACTTCTACCGCCGCATAATATTTGTGCGATCTGCACATCTTTACTTTCTCAAACTTCAAAGTCTCTGAAATTCTCTTCTGCGTCCGCACTAGAATTATGTGGTCCACACAAAGTTAAGCTAAAGTTGACAGGGTTTCTTCATTGTTCGCGACCACACTAAAATTGTGCGGTCTGCACTCTAAGTATTTTCACCCTGTTTTTGTCCCTGCCAATTTTGACTCCTTTTTGAGAAACTATTAGATCTGCATGTGCTTCCCTAGCTGTTGTACGAGTTTCACCTCTGCCCTTGTCGCGACCCCTACTGCTACCTCAGCCTCTCATGGCCCTATCTAGTGGCACTGGTGGCTGTCCATCCTGCCCGATAGCAGGTTCCCTCACTATCTCTTAGAGAATAGAATATAGTAGTTTAGTTACCGGAATCAACAAATCCGCACGACAAGCATACAATAATGTGAAATTTCCTAAGGGTTCGACAGCCTCTCGAAGATAACTACAGACATCTCCATACCGATCCACAAGACTCTACTAAACCTGCTCATGACTCGTGAGACCTATGCAACCTACTCTGATACTAACTTGTCACGACCCAAATCCTAACCTGTCGTGATGGTGCATAACGTGTTACTAGGCAAGCCGACATTTACAAAATAACTCCATCACTTTTAACATAAAAATGGATTTAAAGCAGTTTAAATATTAAAGCTTCTCATAACAGGATAGAAAATTCAAAACATAACGCAAAAATTCCCAACATCAGGGTGTCACTGAGTACATGAGCATCTAAATATCACAAGTCTGGAAAATATAGTCTAACATAGTCTGAAACTAATACAATAAGTGGAAAAGATAAGGAAGGTGAAACAAGGTCTGTGAAGCACCGGGAAGCTACCTTGGAGTCTCCCAGAAGATCAGCTGTATTATGATTTCAACACCCACCGTGTCCGAATACACATGGACCTACACACGAAGTTCAGGGTGTAGCGTAAGTACAACCAACTTACTAAGTAACAAGACTAAACAACGAACTGAAAGTAGTGATGAGCTTTACAATTATAGTTCAATTTCAGTAATCTCAATATAGGAAAGTAGGCCTGTTTTCAAGTTCGAAAATTTATTTCCAATCAGATACTTCATGACAAGTTTAAGTGAAATAGAGTGTAATATCTTTCAGAAAATTTCAAGACAGTGATGCATGGAAACTAAGAGCAACAATAATGAAGCCAAATTCATCCTCTCGGGGCTACAATCACTCGACACTCGACACTTGACACTCGGCACTCGCACTCAGTAGGTACAGACTCTAGAGGGCCTCCTACATCTCGATCCTATATATATAGCCGTAAGGCTCGTTGCGGCGTGCAACCTGATCAACAAATATACATGCATAAGGCTAGTTGTGGCATGCAACCCGATCCACATATATACATATATCCCTCATAGTTCGACACTTAGGCCCCAACTCAGTTACCAACCTCTCTAGTACCTCGAGCTCCCAGAAATTATGAAAAATCAGCCCAAACAGAAATTATGTAATATATCAACAAGTAACAAAAGGGACTGAGATATGATATGCAAGTAAAATGGAGATTGAGTACAACAACAATTTAGTAGACAATTTAACACATAAAACGGCCTCTGAGGTTCCTTTCAGTACTAGCACATGGCCTAAGCACGATTTCTAACAGGACTTGCAGTTCAATTTCTATATCACGTGAAGTATTTACAGATATCAACAAATTAATCATCTATACGGTTCCATGGAATGGACCAAGTCCCAATTCATACAGTCCACGCCCACACGCCCGACACCTAGCATGTGTGGCACCTCAAAACCAATCACATGACACAAAATCCAAGATTTCATACCCTCAGAACCAAATTTAGAACTGATACTTACCTAAATCCGAGCAAATCTCTACTCCAACACACCCTTGCCTCGCGAAACGGCCTTTGGATGCCTCGTATCTAACTATAATCAATACGGGCTATAGGAATAAACTCCATAAGAAAATTCTAAGCTTTAAATCAAAGTCAAAAAGTCAACTCAAAGCTGGCCCCCCGGGCCCACGTCTCGGAATCGGGTAAATTCACAAAATCCGAACACCCTCAAGCACGAGTCCACCCATACCAAAATTATCCAAGTTCGATACCAAAATCTCAAAGAAAACCTCAAAATTTAGCCTAAGAACATTTTTCCATTTCCCCCAAATTTTCCACCCCAAATCATAAATTTAATGATGAAATCATAGGCATAATCATGGAAATTAACCAAAACTAGGTAAGAATCACTTATCCCAAACACATACGTGAAAATCTCTCCAAAAATTGCCTTCCACCAAGCTCCCAAATCATTTTTTGTGTTATGAACTCAAACCCTCGTTTGTGAAACTTTTAAATCTTCCTAAGTGCGTCTCATTCGCGAACGCGGAAAGAACCTCGCGTTCGCGAAGCACAAAACTCGATTGCCCATGAATCCTCTTTCGCGAACGCAAATGCACCCTCATGAACACGATGCCTTACAGATATTGGCCTATGCGAATGCGTCACCCTGGCCGCGAAGCCTTAAGGCCTGATGCGCAGCCAACCTCGCACTTCTACGCGAACGCGAGCTCCCTCACGCGATCGCGATGCACACTTACCCCCAACCTTCATGAATGCATTGCTCTTTTCGCGATCGTGAAGAAAAATTCCTCGTATGCCTCCAGATACTCTTCACGAACGAGATACCTCTCTCGCGAACGCATATAAGGAAACCAACAATATTAAAACCACCAGTCTTCAGCTAATATACCAAGTCAACTATTAATTCGTAGACCATCCGAAACTCACCCGAGGCCCCAGAACCTCAACCAAACATACCACCAAGTCCCAAAACATCGTTCGAACTTAGTCGAGCCCTCAGATCACCTCAAACAACATCAAAAACACGAATTGCACCCCAGTTCAAGCATATAGAAACTAAGAAAATTCCAACTTCTACAAACGACGCCGAAACCTATCAAATCACCTCCGATTGACCCCAGATTTTGCACACAGGTCACATTTGACATTATGGACCTACTCCAATTGTTTTAATAGAAAATGGATTTCAAACAGTTTAAAGAATAAAGCTTCTCATAACAAGATAGAAAATCCAAAACAGAACGCGAAAATTCCCAACATCGGGGTGTCACTGAAAACATGATCATCTAAATATTACAAGTTTGGAAAATATTGTCTAACATAGTCCGAAACTAATACAATAAGAGGAAAAGACAAGGAAGGAGAAACAAGGTCTGCGATGAGCCGGGTAGCTACCTTGGAGTCTCCCAGAAGATCAATTGTGCTATGATATCAAAACCCACCGTGTACGGACACAGCTGGATCTGCACACGAAGTGCAGGGTGTAGCATGAGTACAACCAGTTCAGTAAGTAACAAGACTAAATAAAGAACTAAAAGTAGTGACGAGCTTTACAATTATAGTTTAATTTCAGTAATCTCAGTACAGGAAAGTAAGCATGCTTTTAAGTTCGACAATGTAAGTCCAATCAGATACTTCATGACAAGTTGAAGTGAAATAGAGTGTAATATCTTTCAGAAATTTTCAAGATTGTGATGCATGGTAGCTAAGAGCAACAATAATGAAGTCAAATGCATCCTCTCGGTGCTACAGTCGCTCTGCCTCCCATTCACTCAGCACTCGGCACTCGACACTCGACACTCTTCACTCGACACTCACACTCAGTAGATACTTGCGCTCACTGGGGGTAGGTACAAACTACGGTCAATATCTAGGTACTATATCAAGCCAATGCCTCCTGAAGGCCTGGAATCAGTAGGTACTATATCAAGCCAATGCAAATGGTCAATATCAAGCCCAACGCCTCCTGAAGGCCTGGAATCACGATGGGCACAACTGGTGCCTGAGCTGGCCCCATTGGCTCAGCCACATCTAGAACCTTCTCCTGAGCTGGGACAACTAGTGGATTTGCAGGTGGCCCTAGCTATTGCACTACCTGCACCTTTACCCCTGTCGTGGCCCTACCGCGGCCTCGACCTCTCATGGCCCTAGCTGGTGGTATTGGTCGTTGTCCATCATGTCCGATAGCATGTGTCCTCACCATCTGTGAGAGAATATAATATAGTAGTTTAGTTACCGGAATCAACAAATCTGCACACCAAGAATACAAGAATGCAAAATTTTCTAAGGGTTCCACAAACTCTTGAAGATAAGTACAGATGTCTCTGCACCAATCAGCTACGAATAATTGTTCTTGATAGTGACTTTGTCCAACTACCGATAGTCTATACACATCCTCATCGACCCATCTTTCTTCTTCACAAAAAACCCGGGCACCCCAAGGCGAGATACTAGGTCCTATGAATCCATTATCTAGAGAAATTGCAACTACTCCTTCAATTCCATCAACTTTGGCGAGGTCACACGGTATGGTGGAGTGGAAAAGAGTTGATTGCTTGGAGGAAAATAAATATAGAAGTTAGTATCTCTATCGGGTGTCATCCCCGGCAAATCTGCAGTAAACACTTCTAGAAACTCACGCACAACAGGTATTGAATCCATGAACGGAAACTCCGCACTCGAATCATGAACATAGGACAAATAGGCTAGACATCCCTTCTCGACCATGCATAGAGCCTTCACATAAGAAATAACCCTACTGGTAGAGTGGCGAGGAGTCCCTCTCCACTCTAATTGAGGAAACCCCAGCATGGCTAAGGTCACCGTCTTGGATTGATAATCCAATATAGCATGATAAGGTGATAGCCAATCCATACACAAGATAACATCAAAATCTATCATATCCAGAAGTAGAAGATATATGCTAGTCTCAAAACTCCCAATAGTAATCACAAACGAGTAATAGACACGATCTACAACAATAGAATCCCTAACAGGCGTGGACACATACACTGGAACACTCAAATAATCTCGAGGCACAATCAAATATGAAGCAAAATAGGATGACGTGTAGGAATAAATAGAGCCCGGATCAAATAGAACTGAAGCATATCTTTGGCAAACTGAAACAATACCTGTGATAACGGCGTCAGATGACTCGACCTCAAGCCTAGCTGGGAAAGCATAAAATCGGGGATGGGCCCCACCATTTTGACCTGCGTCTCTGGGACGACTTCTAGCGGCTAGCCTCCACCTCTAACAGCATGACATCTACCTCTAGCTACCTGGACCTTCCCTCTAGCTGGTTGAGCTAGCGGTAGAGCAGTTGTTGTCGGGACTATGGCACGAGAACTTTGTTGTGGCATTCTGCTCAATAATCTCGGACAGAACCTATTGATGTGACCAATACCTCCATACTCAAAGCACCCATCATGATGTTGTGGCTGCTGAAGCTGAAGCTGACCTGAACGGGCTGGATAACCATGGCCATAGCTTTGGATTAGAGGAGCATTGATAGGAGTTGATGGATGCCCAGAATGAGATACATAAGGACCACGACTCCCCAAAGCACTATGAGATGCCTGAAGTGCTGACTGAAACGACATGGGAGGATGACCTCTACCAAAAGCGTACCTGCCTCCAGATGAGGCACCACTTAAACTACCAGGATGGCGAGGCCTCTTATCAAACACCGGCCCCTTCTCCTGACCACAAACTATCTCGATCCGTCTAGCAACATCTACATCCCTCTGGAAAGAAATATCATCTCCTATCTCCTTGGCCATCTGTAGCCTAATAGCGAAAGTGAGCCCATTAATGAATCTCCTCACTCTCTCCCTCTAAGTAGGGATCAAGAAAATGGAATGGAGAGCTAAGTCCACAAATCGAGTCTCGTACTGGGTAATAGTCATACTACCCTGCTTTAGGCACTCAAACTACCTGCGTAATCCTCTCTTAGAGTGACGGGAATGAACTTCTCTAGAAATAGCTGTGGAAACTTCCCGGGTAAGTGCAGGCGAACCAGTTGGTCTAGTCAACATATAATCTCTCCACCACCTCTTGGAGGAACCAGTCATCTGAAACACTACAAAGTCGACCCCATTGGTCTCAACTACGTTACACCCATGTTTCGCAACATCTCATGGTAGCGGTCTGGATAATCCTGTGGGTCCTCAGAAGATGCACCACTGAAATGGACAAGAAAGAGCTTGGTAAACTTATCTAACCTCAACAAGGCTTCAGAAAACATAGCGGGCCTATCACTGACCCGTGCCGCAACAACCAGCTGAACCACCTCAATTGGATGGGCTGCTGGAATTCAATATTAGGGAGCCTCCTGCTCCGGTGTGTGAGTAGCGGCAGTTCGTACTCATCCCCTAGCCCAAGATACGGCTGGTGCCACCGGTAATGCACCAGTTTGGGCCACACTTTCCATAAGGCCCACCAAGCGGACTGGAGCGTCCTGAAGCACTAGAGTGGCTATGAACCTCTCTAGTACCTGAGCTAGTCCGACGGGCACGGTCTGAGCTGGGACCTCCGTCGCATGATCAATCTGAGGCTCAACTGCAGGTGTTGCTTCTCGAGCTCTAGGCTGAGCACTACCTCTTCCTCTGCCCCGACCTCTGGCTCGACCTCAGCCTCAACCTCTACCTCTGGTAGTAGGCGTCACATGGGGCTCCGGCTCCTATCCAGATGTAGATGTTGTGCATGTTCTCGTCATCTACGAGAGAACAAGAATAGAATGGTTAAATCATCAATAGAATAACATCGCATGATAGAGAAGAAAAGAAGTGAAATTTTTCCTAAACTCCTTAGCCACTGGAAGATAAGTACAAACGTCTTCGTACTGATCCTCTAGACTCTACTAAGCTTGCTCGTGACTCGTGAGACCTAGGAAACCTAGTGCTCTGATACCAAATTGTCACGACCCAAAATTTTCATCCTCGGAACCATGATGGAGCCTAATATTTTACTTGCTATGCAAGCCAATGTTAAAAATAGTTTTTAGTCATTTTTAACAATTCAAGTTAAATAATTACCAGGCAGCTGAATAAATTAAAATAGAGTGAATAAACCAAAATAACATAGATATCTAGATACAATCCCAGAACTGGTGTCACAAGTACACGAGCGACGAGAGTACTACAAATAAAAGTCTGAATAAAAGCTTAACTATCTAAAATGAAATAAACAGCTAGAATAATGTAGAAGGGACTTTAGGGCTGCGAACGCCATGCAGTTGTACCTCAGCTCTTCGTCAGGCACCAAATCCGAGCAATCTACCGACTACCGCTAGGACCGACTCCAAAATCTGCACAAGAAGTGCAGAGTGTAGAATGAGTACAACCGACCCTATGTACTCTGTAAGTGCTGAGCCTAACTTCGACCAAGTAGTGACGAGACTAAGGCGGGTTACTTACAATAACTTGTACGATGTATAATAAGAATAATAATAATAATAGAAAAGGAAAACAAGAAATTATGGCAAAGTAGTTAACTAATGAAAACAAACTCAATCCTAGAAATCAATGAATCCAGAAATATCAATCCTCAGAATCGCATATGAAAATACTGAAAGCTACCACAATACAACTATGAGTACAACACACACGATCCGTTGCGGTACGCACCCCGATCTCACCATACAAACACAATCCTCACTTATTTCACCATATCAATATCAAAATCACATATAAAATTCGTAGCAACGTACAATCCGATTCCACCACATCAATATCCAATCCTCTCTTATTCTACCATATCACAATCATTACGACGTGCAATCCGATTCATAAACAAATCCATTAAATATATTCAATCCAACAACTCAATTCACAAGAATATCTACGATTAAAGAATATGAAGCAAAGCAATAAAGGAACCCCGTACTAAATCAAGGGATGCTACAATTAATACAAAACAACAAAACAAGCCAAATATATGACAGTTAAAATGTACAAATAAGATAATTAAGGAAAGTAACAATTAATCATGGAATCATGGAAGAAACGAACATTTCAATACAAGAGTAATTAATGACAAGTAACAAGTTACGGCACAAAAAATAATTAAAGCATGAACAATTAAGACATGGAATAAGATAATTAATGCAATACGGAAAAGCATGGAAATATTTATTTTGACGGCGTGTATACACTCGTCCTCTCGCATATACGTTGTTACACACGTAATTACATACCATATAGTTCAAGGGTTTCTAATTCCCTCAAATCAACGTTACACCCAACACTTAGCTCGCTCCACAATCAAATTAAAGCTCAATCGGGGCCTTTCTCTAAAATTCGCCTCCAAACCAATCAAATCTAACAAAAATCGACTTAATATCAACAAATAATGCTAGAAAAATCAATTATAATACTTAAAGTTAAAGATCTTTACACTTTTCCCAAAAAAGTCAACAAAAGTCAACCTCCGGCCTGCTTGGTCAAAACTGGAAATTTGAACAAAAACCCAATTAAACATTCACCCCCGAGCCTGATTATGTGATTAGTTTTGAAATTTCACCTCAATTTGAGGTCTAAATCTCAATTTTACAAAAAGCTCTAATTCGATCCAAATCCATAATTTTCTACCGTGAAAGAGCATAACTTAATGTTAGAAATCAATGGCGTTGATGAAAATGGAGGAAAACGAGTTAAAGTATACTAACCTACGAAGTGGGGATGAAATTTCTCTTTAAAATCGCCCCTAGGCCGAGCTCTAGCGCGAAGATGGTGAAAAATGAAGAAAACCTCGTCTTTGGGATATTTATTTGACTGGGCGTCAGGCCTTCTTCACGTTTGCGAAGGGCATGATACGTTTGCAATACACAGCAGCCTTAATGGCCTACGTGTTCGCAAAGGCTTCTCCCCCCGGGCCTTTGCGTTCGCGTAGAGTAACAGTGATGCCCCCTTCCCAGGTCCCCTCAACCCTGGCTGCGTTCGCGAGAGACTGGCCCCATTCGCGAAGGGCGAACCCCCAATCTTCGCGTTCGCGATGAAGGAATTTTGCCCATATTCCAATTTTTCCTTTGTGATCACGAAGCACAAAATCTCAGGCACCAGACATCAGCAAAACCAGCATTCCTCTAAGTTCAAAACTACTTCCTAGTCTATCTGAAACTCACCCGAGCCCCTGGGGCTCCAAACTAAACATGCACAGAAGTGTAATAACATCACACGAACTTGCTCCCGCAATCAAAATACCAAAATAACACATAGAACTACGAATCTGACATCAAGACGAACGAAATTTTCAAAGAAACTCAAGAACATGAAATTTTACTACCGGACGTCCGAATCACGTAAAATCAATTCCGTTTTGCACCAAAATTTGCAGACAAGTCATAAATAATGGAATGAATCTATACCAAGTTCCAAAATCGAAATCCAAACCCGGTAACAACAAAGTCAACCTACGGTCAAACTTAGGAATTCTTTTAAACCTTCAAATTACTAGTTTTCAACAAATCACGTTAAATCAAGTTAGGGACTTCCGAATTCGATTCCGGGCATATGCCCAAGTCCTAAATTATGATATGGACCCAGCAGGACCGTCAAAATACATATTCGGGCCCGTTTACATATAATGTTGATCGTAGTCAACTCAAATAAGTTTTAAGGCAAGATTTCACATTTTCTTCAGTTTTTCACATAAAAAAATTTCGGAAAAAGACACGGACTGCACACAAATCAAGGAAGGCTAAACGGAGCTATTCGAGATCTCGAAACACAAAAATAAAAGCTAAAACTGAAAATGATCTATCGGATCATCACACATCATTTAACCTTAATAACTTAAATCAATTATCTTCCTCTCTCTGAAACTAAATTGGCTATAACAGCTTGCGTAGATTAGATTGCGACACCAAAATGTGTGGCAGCAGTTGACACATTTCTAGAGTAATTACGAAAAAATCAACCACGTTAATAATTTACAGCCTAAGGACTTATTGTTTTTTTGTATTTTAGCATAGATTTGTTGTGTGAAGGAAAAGAAATGTAACATAATTCAATAATTCGTAGGTGCGTATAGAATTGATGGTATCTCCTTCATATAACATGATGAGGCACGTCGCAACCTATGTAATCGAAAAATAACGAATGAAAATGTGACGTTTACAGATTTATTATCCTAAAAAAACTACTATCAAATAATAGATTTCGCGTGAATAAATATTCACTTTCATGGAAGTTACAAATGCATGACTAAAATTCTCAGAATAAATATATTACGTACGGTTGAAAAACTTAATTCGCAAATTTTGTATGAAGATTGAAGTATCAAAGTAGAAGGATATCATTTTCTAATATTATATCTTTCGCATTATACTAGCTAGTTGCCAAATCACCAATTTTCATTTAATTCTCCTTTATTCCGTTTAATCTTTGACTTCTCCTCGTATGCATCAAATGTTTGTTATGGGAAAAAAAAAAAATAAACTCAGTTCATCTTAAAATTTGAAAAATCAAAATCCAAGAAATTTTGTGAAAGATTTTACTTTATATAAGCTTAATTATTTTAGTAGTTGAAATTATATAAGTCTCGTAATACTTTCTGACTTTCTGCTTATGTCGTTAGTATTATCATTCAATTCTAAAAAGGTAGCAGCCTCTTTGGTACTTCAAAATGATTTTTGCTAAACTCGAATTAGGCCTTTAAATGATTAAATATGCACCCATAGATTATGAGATAAAGAGAATATTAAGAAAAGTCAAAAGACAAATCACGCGATAATTGGTCATAATAAAAGATAATATAATTGTGCTAGCACACGTGAAATACCAGGGCGGGAGCTAGAAGCCCATATATAGGTTCAACTAAACCTAAAAGCTCTAGTTCAAACCGTATATGTATATTAAGAAAGTTATTAATTATGTTACAAAAATTAAATTTTGTACCCAGTGACTAAAATGTGATATCGCTATCCTAAAATTTCAAATTCTACCTTCACCTTTTACTGTTGATAGCCACATTCATTGGAAAAAGCAAACTTAATTAGAAGATTGAAAAGAAATATAATTCAAGAGAGAAAAGCCACATCAGAAAAGAAATATAATGGAAAATCACCTAACTGTATTATATCTTTTCTGAGTGCTACACAACTCTAAATACGGGATAGGAAAGTTGACAAAGTAAAATAAAAACAAAAGAGTTTCAACATATATATTTTGCCAAACTATGAGACTTTTAACAACTGGACCAGTGATAACTACTTTTCACAGTAATTAATCTTTCCACAAGCATGACCGATGAAAAATTAAATAAATTGTAGAAACGTCTTAACTCACATTTAAACCATGGGGCAGCTAACGAAACCACAAATTAACAGCAGTAGCGTTCATGTTGACAAATAGGTACAAACTTATTTTTCAATTATGGAAAAGTAAATTAAGAAAAAAGAAATCACTTCTCCTCTTAGTCCATAGTATGAAACCGGTATCCTACTTTCCTCTGCTATATCTTTAAGTTTGGTGACACTGCAAAGATTACGATATTTTAAATCAGGTTGACTAACGATGAATATTGTACATGCATCAAACCATGTTATAGTTTACCATAATAAAGTGATAGATTAAAGTCAAAGACGATACATATGCATTAACTATGTTTATGTGGTTAAACTTATATATATATACATGCATTGATGCGATGCGAAATGCGGAATGACCATCATGTCTTCTGTTGATAAAAGAAATGTTATTTTTCTTAGTCGTTGATGATCTATATAATGAAAGAGGGATATATAGTGCCAAATATATTTAATTTTTCAATCTTTCTAGTATTACATGGTACTTGTTCGGAGAAGAAGCAGAGGGACATCTATGTGTTCGGTTGAACTCAATAACTTTAGTTCAAATCATGTGCGTTTTTATAAACAAAGGGACAAAGCGGAAGAAAGTAAATGTAAAAGAAAAATTGAGCATCCAAGTCAAGAATGACTATTGTCATGGTAATATTATTTGGCTATTTAACTTCTTATGTGTTTACTTTTCTAAATTGAAGCCACTGAATGAAGAAACTAAGAATAGAAATGTATGACTTTCTTGATAGAATTCATGAGTTAATTTAACAAAGGGCGGCCATATTCAAAAGGTTGAAAAATCAAAGCATACAAAGAAATAAGATGCATTTTATATGTTTTATACGTTAAATGGTAATGATAGTTGTGTTAATGTTTGCTACGACATTCTTATTCTTGAAATCTTACCTTATAAATATACGTTGATCTTCTTGCCATAACCTCATTCAAGAATTCTATATATAGCAAAACAACAGTGATTTTAAGGAAACTATTGATGGTTTATCTTGGAAAAATGAGGTTTAAAATGAAGGTTTTTGTAGGAGTTCTCTACTTTTCTGGCCTTTTATTACTTAGTCAAGCTTTTGTTCACCGGCATCAATTTGTCGTAAGTTTCATCTTAACATTCTTCTTATTATGATATTTTCATTAATTTTCAATTAGTATTAGCAGCTCTTCCTTTTTATATATGAAAGGACTCTTTGGCTACGGGCCGGGGCAAAGCTATGTATGGTTAAGGATGGTCAACTGAATATCCTTTGCCGAAAAATAATAATAGGATAAAATATTATTACTTATTATTGATTAAGAAATAGAATTTGTTTTGAATATCTTTATTGATTGCATGAAAAGATGTGGAGTTCTGAGAATTTTAATATGTCAAATTGCATTTAGTACTTCGCATATCATAATATTTTCATGGACAAGGCCACCTTTTGTCCTATTGTTCTTTCCCTAAAGTCATATTCCTATAGAGTTAACATTTTTTCTAAGCTAGAGGAAGCCACTTCATGTGCCCATAAAAAACATTTACCTGCTACATATAATTAAAGAAGTGTAAAATTTTCGTACATGGATGCATATATAAAATAAATCCTAGTGTATATTGCTTATGAAGGTAAGACTTTAGGGGTTGCAAATAGGGGTTGGGCTGAATTTGGGCGGGTTAAAATGAGTTAGGTTAATAAATGGGTCATTGTCCAACCAAATCTAAAGTGTACTTGGGCTAAGATGGACTAGGTCAAGATGGGCTAAACAATGGATCATAACCCAACCCACCCAACCTGACCCATATTTTTGAACCATGCTCATCTTGTATTAAAAAATCTTTTTACCTCAAAATGTGTAAGTTGAAAAATATTTTGCGGATGGGGGTGTGGTGAAAAAAAACAAAAAAATAGAAAATTTAAAATACAAAAAAAAGTTTTTTTTTTTTTTGAGGGGGTTTGCGCGGGTGGGGTTG
Organism: Nicotiana knightiana; assembly: GCA_005239525.1. Taxonomy (NCBI): domain Eukaryota; kingdom Viridiplantae; phylum Streptophyta; class Magnoliopsida; order Solanales; family Solanaceae; genus Nicotiana; species Nicotiana knightiana. The sequence goes on along the minus strand of ML408142.1, from coordinate 121,243 downwards.
GTGGGTGGGTGGGTGGTGCAGAAAAATGAAAAAAATTTAAAATTTAAAATACAAAAAAAAAGTAAAAACAAATTGAGGGGATTTGCGCACGGAGGGGTGGGGGTGGGGGTAAGGGGTATGGTGGGTGAGTGGGTGATGCAGAAAAAAAAAAAATTAAAAATATAAAAATGAAAAATTGGGGCAACTAAGTAACTTTCTAGATAAATTGGGTTGAAATTCCTTGGTTTTGGATGAGTTTCATGGATTGTATTTGGGCTGCTAAATGGGTCAGAATGAGTCATAAAAAATAATGGGTTAACTTGGGCTCAGCCCAAATTGACCCATGAGCTAAAATTGTTTAGCCCAACCCATTAATCTCTGGACGGGTTGAGCGGGTTAAATGGGTTTGGGCTCAAATTGCCACCCCTATGTGTGGCCATGCATACAGTGTCGGAGCCACATGCTCCAAAGGGTGTCAATTGACACTCCTTCGTCGGAAAATTACACAGCTTGGTGATTTTTTTTAAAATATAGATATATACTATATAATGACACCCCTTTAACTTTTTGGTGAGTTTATTTATTTATATTTTGATTCTCTTTAATAAAAATCCTGGCTCCACCACTGCATGCATGCAGGTGAAAGAAGCTCCATACACTAGGCTTTGCAGCACAAAGAACATATTAACTGTCAATGGACAATTCCCAGGGCCAGTTCTTTATGCCAATACAGGCGATACGCTCGTTGTTGATGTCTATAACCAAGGAAGCCATAATATAACCATTCATTGGCAAGTATATATATTTCGCTAAAATGTGTAATATATTGAATTATATAACCATCTCAGACTGATGTTTGTTGGAGCATACGAAATAATTAAGAGGATGACGTATATATATGTATATTGCAGGCATGGTGTGAAACAACCAAGATATCCTTGGTCAGATGGTCCTGAATTTATTACTCAATGCCCAATTCGGCCAGGAACAAAATTCAGCCAAAAGATTAAGCTTTCAGATGAGGAGGGCACATTATGGTGGCATGCTCATAGCGATTGGTCACGAGCCACAGTGAATGGTGCTCTCGTGATCCGTCCTGCAAATAAAATCAAATATCCTTTCCCTAAACCTGATGTTGAAATACCCATCGTATTAGGTACGTTCACTTGTATTCTCATAACCGATTATTTTATTTTATTTTATTTTATTTTTGTTTTCATTTTGACAAATTATTGTGTATATATATATGCAGGGGAGTGGTGGAAGAGTGATGTACAAGAGGTGGTTGATGAGTTTCTTGCAAGTGGAGGAGATGCAAATATTTCAGATGCTTACCTTATAAATGGTCAACCAGGGGATTTATATCCTTGCTCAAGAAATGGTCCAAAACTCTTTCCTTCCCCTTCTTCTTTTTATTTATGAATTAATTAACTTTTATACACTAACAATCCTGTTAATCTTTACCCAAATAATTGGTTAAATTTATTATTTCTTTTTTCTAGCCGATATATATAGTTTATACACTAATTATACATATATTATATATAGAGTATACACATATTATATATCAGTTGGCTAGTTTTAGTTTAAGCGGTTGGGTAGGCGGCTATATAGGTTAATTCTTTTTAAGTTTTACACTATCAGATCACTTATAAAGATACTCTTCTCGGTCCAAAATAAATAATTTTTTGGTTGTTTTCACACAGATTAAGAAATCCATCTTTTAACATTAATTAGCAATAAAATTGATCGTATTAACATTTACTATATCTTCACACAAATACTCCTAACATATACTCCAACCCTATTTACTCCAACGGCAACGTAGGAAAAAAATAATTAATTAATTCTTGAAATCTGAAAAAATCACTTATTTTGTACCACAAAAAAAGAGTCAAAAAATCACTTATTGTGGACCGGAGGAAGTAGTTATAAATAACTATTCATAATAATTAGAACTATTTACTTGTTGAAACCTAGGACATACTAGAACATGTTAAATAAGTTTGTAACATATATTTAAATCATTATGTTAGAAGCTAGAAGACTTATTGCATTGTTCTTAACAACTAGACTTCTTAAATATAATGGCTAGAGAAATCCGTTTTCTATCACATAAAATAGGATAATGAATATTTCAAGTATACAAGGGACCTTTTACATAGTTTATCATAATGGTTATATATATTTGTGCATTTTCATCAAATCCAATGTTGAATTACTTATGAACTATTTATTCTTAATTATTTAATTAACAGGTACATACAGGCTAACAGTTGATTATGGAAAAACTTATTTGCTTCGAATAGTGAACGCTGTAATGAACAATCAAATGTTCTTCTCTGTGGCAAATCATCAAATCACAGTCGTAGGATCAGATGCTGCTTATTTAAAGCCATTTAAAACAGATTATATCATAATTTCTCCTGGACAGACCATTGATTTATTACTTGAAGCAAATCAACCCCTCAACCATTATTACATGGCTTCAAGAGCTTACAATAGCAATCCTGGAATTGGATACGATAACACAACCACCACCGCCATCCTCCATTATCGGGGAAATTACACCCCGTCTTCACCACCATCCCTCCCGAATCATCTCCCTAATCACAACGATACGAATGCATTTGTTAATTTCACGGGGAGATTTCGATTTTTGACTAATTATAAGGAACGTCCAATGAACGTGCCATTGAACGTTACAAAGAATTTGTTATTCACATTTTCTGTTAATACATTGCCATGTGCTAATGAGTCATGCCTTGGACCAAATGGAGATAAATTTGCAGCTAGTGTGAATAATATAAGTTTTGTTATGCCACAAATTGACATACTAGAAGCTTATTATAAGGAAATTAATGGGATTTATGGAGATGAATTTCCTAGTGTTCCACCTTTGAAATTCAACTACACAGGGGATTCATTACCTGTGGAATTTCAAAGAGTTGATAAGAGAACAGAAGTGCATGTTCTTGAATATGGATCAACGGTGGAGATTGTTTTACAGGGAACTAATCTATTGGGTGGAGTTGATCATCCTATTCATTTGCATGGATACAGTTTTTATGTGGTGGGATTAGGTTTTGGAAATTTTGATAAGGGGAAGGACCCTTTGAATTATAATCTTGTTGATCCTCCTCTTCAAAACACTATTGCTATTCCTAGGAATGGATGGGCAGCCATCAGATTCAAAGCTGATAATCCTGGTATGATCAATTTTTTTATATTATAGTTGTTGTCATTATTACATATCTCCTACGATTTATGTGGTATTATTAGACTGAATTCGGAATTTAAGAAAGAAAAATTAATTATTTAAAATTTATGGTCTTAACTAGTGTTTTAAAAGGCTTGAGCGTAAGGCGAGTCGTTTTACATATGCCTCAGCGAGGCGTATAAGCCCCATAGGTATTTAATTTTTAATATTTTATAAAATAATATAATTACAGTAAATACTTATAAACAGGTAAAATTGCATAAAAAATAAAGAAAACTATAAATATGTGAAAATATATATAATCTATTATACGCTACTTAGAAGCTCAAGTTACTTGAGTCGAAAGAATAAAGTTTTCTACATGGAGGAACAAAAAGGATGACTAACCTGCAATTTTAACTTTGAACTTGCTGATATGAAGGGAATGGAGTTCTCTTTTTATTTATAAGAAAATTTAAATATTCATTGCTTTTGAAAGATATTAGCATACTAGCGGAAAAGATAAAGAATAGGAAAGACCATGAATTGGGGTTTCAATCAATAAAAAAGGTCTTGACTTTTAAATTTAATACATTTCAATTCCTTTTTAAAACTTTTGAGTAATTACCAAGCTGAATTTTAGAATTTGGGTATTATACGAAGGACTTATTCAATTTTTGTTTTAATTTGAAAAAATCTCTGGGGCTTACACCTCACTAAAATAAATGCGTCTCAAACGCCCGGGCGTATGCCCCAAACGCCCCAGCGTACGCCTCTTGAAACTTTCACCCACCCCATCACCTCGGGGCGTTTTTGGGGCATCTCGCCCCCAAAACACCTTTTAAAATACTGTTTTAAATATGTATACATGATATTTATATGGTTGTAAAAGGGCATGAAAATTAAAGATAAATGGTCCAAATAAAAAACATTGTCATTCTCTTGCAACAGGTTAATTAATAAGGAAAGAGTGCTATATAAAATGGGATAGATGAGGAATTATTTAGGAGTTATATTCAATTTCACAATTGTAATGATTTTATTTTGGTGTCTGTGTGTGCCTATTTTGGTATTATTTCTCTATTAAAATTTGAACATGCATAAAAAAAATGGTTTTGCTTAATGGTAGGTATGATATAAGCCATTTAAGTATTTAAGTTGTTGAGATTGGAAAGAAAGAATTAAGTTATATACATTAATAGTATAAGGAAATTTGTGTGCATTATAATAGAATTATTACCAAATTTTTTGTTACAAATTAATATTTTTTAAATAGAGTTACCTGCAATAATTTCCACACAATTAGTACATATACACGTTAAACCAAAACTTTACTGCCAAACGTTAAATCAAATTCTCGGTAGAGAGCGCTCTCCCCCGAATGGAATCCTAACGTGGAGCGAATTCGGATTTTATCGGGCTCCAATACAAATACCGGATACCGAACGAGAAACCAACAAAAAATCTTTAGTGCCAAATTGTCAATTTCACATCGTGCTATACTTAGACATTTCTTTTTCTAATATATGTTTCTTTTAATTGCTTGATCAGGTGTGTGGTTTATGCACTGCCATTTCGAGCGTCACATAAGCTGGGGAATGGATATGGCATTCATTGTTAAGGATGGAAAAGGCTTGGATGAGAAACTTCTGCCTCCACCTCCAGATATGCCGAAGTGTTGATTGGATTAATCTTAGAATATAAAACTTATTAATTTTGATTCCTTACAGAGTCCCTACAAACATTAATTGTTCAGTGATTTAATTTATTTGTTTGTTGCATAACGTAGCTTTGGATTATCTATGATACTGCTTTTAGCATGTTTACTAAATGTATAATGGCTCATGAATAAATGAAAGTCTTGTTACTTTTATGAATTTTCTTGAAAGAAGGCTCACGTTAATTTTGTAAACCAACCACTGGTGCGTAGCTAGTTAGTAAAAATCAAGCCACTAAATCAAAATACATCTTGGTTGTAAAGCTAGTAAGAAGACGAGTAAAATCTCCGATTTCGAGTTAATAAGATTGAGCCGTGAATGTCGAGAGTTCAAAAATAAAAAATAAAAAAAGGAGCATTAACCCAAATCACCGTTCACCCAATACTTACACTAAAAATAATCGGAGAATATATAACATATTACGATCGTGTATAATCTATTTAAACTGTAAATACCTAATTTTTGCTCTCCTACATTGCACCTTTTTAGATTTATTTTTTTGTGTGTTTGTAGATTTTAGAGTCGGAGTTCTTAAATATTGAGTGATAGAGTTAATATGGATTGGTTTTTGTTTACTTTAAAGCACAATTGGCCCAAAACATGGACTAAATTTGCGGCCCAATTGCATTCGACCTGCTCAGCTCAAGACCCCAACTAGATGCGCCAAAACGACGACGTTTTGGTTAAGTGGCTGAGATTTAATCTCAGCCACCCATCTTGGCTTGATATAACAATCACCATTTAATCTCCATTCTTGGTATTTAAAACCTAAAGAAGCCAAAATTTGCCCTCATTTTTGCCCTATCATTTATTTCACTTCTTTCTTTACTCTCTCCTCTCTCACAGAACCACCCGCCGCCCCTACTCCCCCGCCAGAAATCGCCCACCGGCGGAGGATGACCTCCAATCAACCCCATTTTTTCTCCATCTCCTTGTATCCTCCTCCTCTTTCCATATCTCTAACCCGAATCCTCAAACTCTCTCTCAAACTCCACCAAATCCGGCCAAATCTGAAACCGTAGCCGCCAAAAATTTCTTTCTTTCTTTCTTTCTCAATTTCGTGATGAATCAGCGACTCCCAACCCCATAAATGTTACCTAAACGTGTATATCTCAAGGATATCAACACTTTCCCTCTAGATTCATCCCCCCCCCCCCCAAAAAAAAGCACCACTACTGCTGCCAACCCCTTTACTGTCGTTAACCACCACCAACCGCACCGAACTTCTGTTTCTTTTGTTATTATCGACTTAAAGACACTTGTTTCCTTCTAGAACGACGCCAAACTTATTTTTTTTGGCGCCTGCTAAGAGGAAACGTGCGCTTCAAGGTCGGGCAGCTACTCCTGCACATCCCCCGCATCTTTTCGTGGCTCGAACAATGTCAAATGCCCTCAATTAGTATAAGCCTTACTTCTTTTTTTCTCTTTTCTGATTTTTCGCTTTTGCAATTAGTATTAGTTCGAAAGATTTAATTTCTATTAATGTTGTTGTTAGGTATGTGCAATTGAGTATTAGTTTTCAATTACATGTTACTTTATAAATGTGAATTTCAGTTCTTCGACCTAGCCGGTCGAGTAATTCGTTATTGTCTATTAGTTCTGAATTTTGGTTCTTCGACCTAGCAGGTCGACTATTTTGTGTGAATTTATTAAGTTTGAACTTTCAGTTCTCTAACCTAGCTCGTCGAGTAGTTCGTTGTTGTCTATTAGTTCTGATTTTTGGTTCTTCGACCTAGTCGGTCGATATTTAAGTCTTTATGTTGATTTCATGAAAACCCAAAAAGATTAGTTGAATTGTTATTATAGTTAGTCATATATTTAGTTGTTATTGATCATAATAGTTTAGCGATGTTCGTTTAATTTTTGTTTCGAGCATTAGCTTGTGAAATTCAGTTATTGTTCCATGTTAGTTTGCACAAATCGAACTCATTCTAATCCAGTTTGTCTGAATACTTAGTTCGATTACATTTTGAGTATTATTTCTACTTTGCTAGTTCATATTTGGTTGGAGTTTGAGTATATAAGCTGAATTTCAGTCATATGTAGATAAAAGTTGAATACTTGAGTTTAAAGTACATGGTTGTTGGGTATTTTACTGTTTAAGTATGCTGGAGACACAACTGCTCTGCTTTGTGTCAGCATTTGGTGAAAAGTGGAAGCACACAAAAGTTAGTCCTTTTGGACAGATTTTTGGTGAACCAAAATCTGTCCAAAGGGACTTATTTTTCCTACTTAAAGAGGTCATTCTTCATACTAAAACACACACAATTGATCACAAATCTGGCTAGACGTCTTTTACACACAAAAAGAACCAGCTTTAAAAGTAAAACTAGTATCTGAACACTGTGGAGTAAGCTGAAAGTGTTGATCTTTTGTGAGTGAGTTCTCTGTTTGCAAGACCTTTCAAAAGCATAAGAGTGTTGAAGTTGATTGTTGGGATCCTTCTTCTTTAAAAGTTACTAAGTTAAGGGTCTTTCCTAGATTGTTTCTCGGGTCAAAAGTTGCGGATTTCCTGTTGTTTATTACTGTTTTCTGCGGTCATTTGTTGCCGAGCTTCATTTTCCCTGTTGCTACATTCTAAAATTCTGCAAACTAAGGTATTTCTCTTAAGCTTTGCAATGTAACCTGTGATAAAAAGCATGAGAATATGGTGGTTTGTCTTGTTAAGTTTTAATATTAAACAATGTTGTTATTTTAAAGTTCCAAGGGCATTGCTTTATCTCTTTTGGGTTGTAAATATGATGAGCATGAAAAGTCTTGATAAAAATTTACTACTTCACTTTATCATTAATGTACTGCTACATAGAGTTATTGCTATTTATTTTTAAATTCATTGGATGTTTGAAGCCAAAAAGAGAAAAACAATGTTTAGTCAAATGAAGTAACTTGAAGTTTGGAGAGTTGGCATGATGAATGTTTTAGTTTCGCCTTACTTAACTGAAATTGATCATTAGATATGTGTAAGTTTAATTATTTTTTAGTTCTTGTTTAAGTTAGCATTAGATGATGTGGTAATACTTAATAGAAGTAGATTTTTGTAAGTATTTGTAAGTAATAAAAGAGAAGTTAAATTTGAGTAAATAGGCTACATAAATTTGTGCATAACTAATCTTGTTGGGCAGTATTAGTAAATTGGAACTACAGATTATTTGGCCCAAATAAAATCAAATTCGCCAGACCCATAAAAACAATAGTTTGGCTGGCTTGTTCTTTGTAAACATTCTTTGCTAGGCCCATTTCGTGTTAAGCATGCTAGTTGGCTCTTTCTTTTTATAAAATAATCATGTGGGCCAAATAAAATCCGAATTTCTGCAGCCCAGTTCCAACAAATTGGTTGGTCCATTCCTTTTAAATATAGTTGGCCCATACTTTCAATAATGATGGGCAATTTTCTTTTAACAACTTTAACAAGCCCAATACCAATAATTGATAAGCTAGTCCAAGTTTAAATGTCACATTTGGTTAAACAAACGTAGTAGTATTACAACCCTTTCTTGTGAATATTTTTTGTAATAACTTAATCTCCTTAATAATTAATTTAAACGCTAGGCAATTAGTAGGCGCGTTTCAACTTTTTCATTCACGGACTCGCTTGCATAGCGTCATGTTTATCAGTTAATTCAATAATATCATACCATATCCATAGTTTTAGTTAATTTATAATTTAATTATTTTTCATAATCGCGGATTCGCTTGCGTAGAGCGATAGAAACTTTTAATAAATTTCAAAAGTTAATTTTTTCAAGTGTAGTAATTTTTTCAAAAGTAATAATGCATTAATAATCCTTGTCATAACTGCGGATTCGCTTGCATAGCGCTGTTATGATAAAATTAATAAATTTCGTCTCGATCACGCATTCGCTTGCGTAATGTGGTTACGACATCTTATATTCAAATTTTTCTTTAATTTTTCTAGTAATCCAAAAATAAAAGCAGATAGGTGTAATATAAAAATCATATAAATCACATTTTTGGTCAAAAATTAATTCAAACCGAGTTTAAGTCAATAAAGCGACCGTGCTAGAACCACGGGACTCAAGAAATGCCTTACACCTTCTCCCCGGTCAAAAGAATTCCTTACCCGAACTTTGTTTCGGCGGACCGATAAAAATAGACTCAAACCTTCCTTTGACTAGGGATTCAAATAAATGGTGACTTCACCGAAAAATCAATTGCAAGTGGCGACTCTGTAAATAAACTAATCCCTACTCAAAATTTATCACTTTAATTGAAAAAATCTTTAACCCACAATCCACACATAATATACCTCTTTTAGGGGTAGAAAAGGGATGTGACAGCTCTGGCGTCTCTGCTGAAAACAATCAGAATTCGAGCTAGTACATATTGACTTTTTATTTGGCTTTATTAATTTTGTATATATTGTGATTTATTTGTACCTAATGTGCTACCTGTTTGCCTTTTACCGCTTTAATATTGTTGAACTGTACATATAAACTGTCTTCTCACACACCCCCTCTCAGTCTTCTTGAAATTAAAAATTGGGCATTTGCTTGACATAGCTCACTTTCTTTGAGATAGCCGAGGTGCTTGTCACCCGGTGAAGGATTTTAGTCACACATGTTTTAGGCGGGGAGCACTACCAGCTAAGCCGGAAAGTAATGCTACCGGTACGCTGACCCTCCTCGGCTCGAGTTTCCGCTCGAGAAAGCTATTCTAGATACCTTCTCCAATAGGATTTAACCTAGAAGAACAAACCTCATGCCGGATATCCCTAATAGGTTCGCTTTATTTGCATCACATGCATTTGACTTAGTGAAACTCGGCACAGGGGCTGGGTCCGTATAAGACAAGTATCTTCATTGAGACCATCATGTTCACTTATGTTCTACTTGTTACGTCATTTGGAGGGCTTGCTTGCATTGTCAACTGGCTTTAGAAAATTAGTTGAGCAGAATTATTTTATTTTAAAAAAAGAAGAAGAAGAATCTTTCTCCTAGTTTAGTACAAATAATCTTTTTTTTACTAAGATTCTGTAGTCTGGCGTGACGTGTAAAGATTAATTTTTATAAAAGTCAAAAGAGAAGAATACTAAGTTTCACCGAACTACGCGGGTTTGATTCTCACCGAATGTGAGATAAGTAGGAAACCACCATCTGGTTCAGCCCACATTTTTCATAAAATAAAATAAAATAAAATAAATGCTATTTTTGGTCACTTTTTACTGTTTTACCCTCGTATTCCGGCCGTTCTCCCAAGACAAACTTAAAATCTTACTCGGAAGTGCTGAAGGATCGTTTTTGTAAAATAGTTATTTTGCCCATCTCTTGTTTGCTTTTTACCATTTAGCCCTTATGTCCGGCCATTTTTTGTCGAAATTGCTTAAAACCTTCTGCGGAAGTGCCGAAAGACTGTTTTCAAAAAAAAATAATCATCTTATCTAGTTTTGTCTGGTTATATATGTCGATACAGCCTTTGAATCTCTCTCGGGAGTACCAAAGGGCCGTTTTCGTTAAAGTAGTCATTTTGTTTATTTTGTCTATTTTTTATTATTATTATTATTATTATTATTATTATTATTATTATTATTATTATTTTGTCCCCATGCTTAGCCGTTTTTACCGAGAAATCCTTTAAGCCTTCTGTGGAAGTATCAAAAGGCCATTTTCATAATAATAGTCATTTCCCTATTTTTTGTGTCTGCTAATTTCAAAAAATAGTAAATAGGTCGAGTCCTAAATGGCATTTAAAAAAAAGGAATAATCAGAATTTCATATAGCTTAGGTAAGTCCTAACCTCTTTTTATCTTATTCTTAGGTTCACCATGAATTCTCCACTAAGAAGCAGTCAGAAAAGGGTAAGGGACGAAACACCTCCTATGTTCTTGATAAGATATAAGACCCCGAGTAGTCTCTGTAATTGGTGGGCTAATTTTGCGATATGGGAATGGAATCAAGTATTTAAGCACCTCAAGTTCCTCACAAACATCATGGGATTAAGCCTAACATAGACTTAATCGAGGCTCTAGTGGGTTTCTGGGACCCCGTGAATAATGTCTTCAGGTTCAAAGATTGTGAAATGACGCCCACATTAGAAGAATTAGGTGGGTTTACCGGATTAGGGAGGGATCTTCGTGGGAAAAAAGCCTACTGCTCCGAGAAAAGTTGGAGTGAACAACTTTTTGCAAACGTTATGCCTCCGTCGAATTCCAGTGGGTTGCCTGGACGAAAGTTGGGTTCGTTGGAATATTTCTATGACAGATTTGGGGACGGAAAGGGTTTGAAAACTTCTCGGGCACATAATTCGTCAACCAATTGAGTTACGACGCATGGAGGGAGTTGAGAATCTTCGCGTTCATGATATCATTTCTGGGGATCATGGTCTTTCCAGAGCGTGATAGGCGCATCAGAATTCGATTAGCTGCGGTAATCTCGTTTTTGCAAAGTAGCGAGGATCACACCATTCTTCCTATGATTTTGGGAGATATTTTTCGAGCTTTGACCCGCTGCCAAGAGGGTGGACATTACTTCGAGGAATGCAATATTCTGCTGCAGATCTGGTTCATAGAGCACCTTTATCACCATTCAATAGTAATAAATTTCAATGACAATTGGCTGAATTACATTGGATGTCACCACGACAGGGCCACAAGTTGTAATCTTCCAGAGGGGCTGAGGGCTTGGCAGACATTGCTCGGTTCATTGAGTGCTAATAGAATCACTTGGAACTATTATTGGTTCCCTTCTGCTAGGGTCATTCATATGTCGACGTATCATCCATTATTCATACTCATGGATTTCAGAGATTTCCAACCCTACGCACCCCTACGCGTCATGTGCCAGGTAGGGAGAGAGAGAAAGAGTCCCCTGACTAAGGACATGCGTCCGTTCATGTGGGAATTCAAGGTAGAGGAACCCCCAAGAGAGTCATATGCAAAAAAAATTTAGTTTGGTGGTCGATTTTCTGATTTGGATGAGATTGTAGCTAATCGTGAACGTGGGGAGGTAAGCCTCGCATACCTTGAGTGGTTTCACAACCAATGTATCCCGGAGCAAAGGCCAGAAAGATCCATACGTCATGTGGTTAATTGGGAAGAGGAGATCGAGGCTAGAGTTAGAGAAACCAGAAGGGAAGTAACACTAGAGTTCCAATCCCGTATTGACATTTTACAAGAAGATAAAGGCATTTTAGAAACAGCCATGGACATACAACAGTTTGATTTCGAGCGGGAAAAGGCTAAGTGGGCACAAGAGAGGCGAGCACTCAAAGCTCAAATTAGGCAGAAAATAGTGATCACTACCGCTCAACAACAGGAAGAAAGAGAAGCCCAGTTCAAGGTGGTATGTGATCATGAGCGCAGAGGTTTTGCTCCATTAATACAAGGTCTGAGGGATTAGATAGGGGGAGTTGAGTCAAGCAAGGAGTGCCAGATCACAGAGTTTGAAATAGAAAGACATAACTACCAAAGTGTGATCAATCAGTTAGAGGGGGAGTCACTGGAAATTCGGTGCTAAAGAGATATGGCCTTGGAGCGCGAGCGTGATGCACTGGATCTAGCTAAGACCCGTGGTCAGAAAAATCAAGAGTTGCACTTGGCTCAGAAACACATTAAGGGAAAGATCCTCGAGGTATTCACGTATACCTCCCGATCTTGCAGGAGTTGTCAGGGAATGACGCTAGAGCGATTTGCAGAAGTATCATTGAACGTCGTTCGTCACATATCTGCAGACTTAGAGAGGATACCGCGACATTGGGGGTTAGCCGCCGGAATAAGCTCCATGAACATAGTAATGCTAGTGGATTCTCCTGTAGAATGTTGGATCTTCTTGTAGATGGCAATCCACTTTGACTGTTCCTTTGTGGCCTTTGAGTCTGTAAGAATCTTTTGGTGTTTTGAGTCTTGTTGTTTTGACTTTTATCCTAAAAAGTCTGTTTGAGTCAAGTTTGGTCTTGTTCAAATGTTTATCTTTATGTGATTCTTATTTTTGAGTCTTGTATCAAAAAGAAAAATGGAAAATCAATGAAAAAGATTTTGTTTTTTTAAAAGAGATAGAGAGAGAGAGAGAGAGAGAATATGATCGTGTATCCTGAACTATGTGATAATCTGATTCATGCGGCGACATGATACGTAATCAACCTCCAAAAGGTTCGATCGAAATATTTTTTAATAACTCTAAAATGAGGGAACAAGGTGAGGTGAGGGAAAAGAAAAGCGGAAAAATGAGAAAGAGAGAGAGAGAGAGAGAGAGAGAGAAGAAAATAATTATTAAGAGCGTCAATAAGCAGCAGCCTTATAAGTCGGGATGAAACATGAAGCCTTCCAAAAGCATGATAGAAATGGTGACAATGTTAGGAACATGGTATATTACGTGTGATTTATATATGTAAAATGCTTAACCCTAACACGTTTGTTGTCTCTTATATAGTAAGATTAAGGTGGTTTGTTTGTGGTGAAACTGGCAACACATCATTACTTCACCAGATATAAAGGAAAAGTACCGATGGCTAATAATGATGAAATCGAGTTGGTCAGTGACGACCCCCATGGTCAGTTAGTTGAGCAAGAGTCGGAGGAAGTAAGAAGATTAAAACAACAATTGTCTGATGTATATCAGGCTTGGGTCTCTGGTCAGCCTCCGCCTCAGGGTCCCTCAGAAGGAACTTCCACCGTACCCCTAGATACTCAACCACCACTCCATGCAGCGAGCGATCACATTCTACCACCAGGATATATGCCAAACTACAGCTTCCATGCCGCCCGTGGTACCTCTAATGTGCGACCTCCAGCCGCACCGGTCAGGAACACCCCTCTTGTCGTGTCTAGCGCACCAGTATATTCAATCCCGCCACCACCTCCTGTGGCGAGGCCAAGCAACGAGCCACCACTCATGCTTATGATGGCCAATACTTCTCTACAAATATGTCTTTCAGGGTCTCGGCTCCATACAACCAAACTCCTCAGTACGAGTCACGAGTGGAAAATGAAAATCCTGCCAAGACGGGTGAGCCGGATGAGATGGCCAGGAAAATGAAAAGTCTTGAACAGAACATAAAGAACATACAAGGATTAGGTGGTCACAAAAGTGTATATTTCAGTGATCTATGCATGTTCCCTCACATCCATTTGCCACTATGGTTCAAGACCCTAAAATTTGAGAAGTATGATGGACACAGTGACCCTATCGCCCACTTGAAAAGGTACTGCAACCAGCTGAGGGGTGCAGGTGGAAAATAAGAATTGTTGATGGCTTATTTTGGAGAAAGTCTTGTGGGTGTATCCTCCGAATGGTTCATTGGCCATGATATCTCTCACTGGCATGTCTGGGATGACATGGCCCAGGCCTTCGTCAAACAATTCCAGTACAACATTGATATTGCACCAGATTGCAATTCCTTGTCCAATATGAAGAAAAAGACGACTGAAAGCTTTCGAGAGTATGAAATCAAGTGGAGGGAGAAAGCATCTAGAGTCAAGCCACCCATGGATAACCATGAGTTGATCACTATTTTTCTGGAGGCTCAAGAGCCTGATTACTTTCAGAACATGATGTCCGCGATGGATAGACCTTTTGCAGAAGCAATCAAAATAGGGGAGATGGTCGAAAATGACCTCAAGACTGGCAGAATTGTAAGTCAAGATGCTCTAAAAGCCACTGCCCAAGCTATCCAAAATGGGTCGAGAAGTTTGGAAAATAGAAAGAAGAGAGATAAAGGGTCCATGATGACTTCGGGATTCAGGGAAGTTCAAAAAGGGGTATCGCACCCTTATGTGCAAGTTCATCAAGGGCAATCCATCTACCCTCAACATTATTATCCTCCGCCAATTCCTCAATACTCTTTGGGCCCACCACAGTATATAATGTTCAATGCTCAATCCTATGCTCGGCCTCCCAATCAGCAAGTACGGGCACCATCTCCAAGGATCCCCCGGACTCAGCAGCAAAATGTTTGAGCACCCAACAATGCTCGTCCCAGACAGGATTATGGTCGAGAGCAGAGGCCGACGAAAAAATGCATTCCATTGGCGGAATCATACTCTAGTCTATTCCAGAAGCTGAAGCAAATAGGCGTGATCTGACCCATCGCTCCCCACCATATGCATCCCGATTCACATGGATTTCAAGAAAATGCTAGATGTGAATATCATTCAGGTGCCCCGGGACATAGCACTGATGACTGTTGGACTCTCAAAAGAGCCATAGAAAGACCAATTGCTGAAAAACTAATTGTAGTGGCAAATGATGACGACCCTCCTAATGTGACCAACAACCCCTTGACAATACATAATGATGTTCACTTTTTGGGAGGTCGAGATCAAGAATGCAAGCCGGCTGGTCGAGAAGAAATGACAGTAGGAACGGTTCCAGAGGGAACCAAACTGGAAGTCAGTCCAAGCTGAGATGTGCTGTTGATTGTGAAAGGCACCCCGAGCTTAGAAAATGTAACTTTATTTGTTCCTAAGAGCTCGAGGTTGGAATTTTGATCCAATGTTCCAAGCCCAAGGTTCTATGTCCTTGGGGGCTACCCCAACACAAAGCATAATCAGGGTGGTATGAAGGGTATAACAGAGCCGATCATAATCAAATCTGTCGTGCAACCCCCTGAGACAAACATGAAAACCATTCCTTGGAACTACAAAACTGTGATGACCTACAAAGGCAAGGAAATCATAGAAGAAGTGGGGGAAACTGGAGGTTTGACTCGATCGAGGAGGTGTTACTCTCCAGAAGAGTTGAGGAAGGCCAAGAAAATCAGAGAAATCCAATTGCCAATAAAGAAACCAGTCACTGAAGAAGAGGCAGAAGAGTTTTTGAAAAAGATGAAAGTTCAGGATTACTCAATCATTGACCAGCTGAGAAAGACCCCTGCCCAAATCTCTCTACTATCTCTGATCATACATTCAAAAGAGTATGCCCGTGTACTAATCAAAATCCTGAACGAGGCACATGTCTCAGAGAAGACCACAGTGAATCAGTTAGAGAAGATGGACAACAGATTTTTTGAGGTGAACAGAATAACCTTTACTGATGATGAACTCCCCGAAGAAGGAGTCGGGCACAACAGGGTTGTACACTTTATTGTTAATGTGAGGTTCACTAAGTAAAGCGAGTCATGATTGATGGAGGTTCGAACATAGATGTATGCCCTCTCTCCACCTTGCAAAGCATGAAAATCAATACAGATAGAATCCGACCCAGCAATGTCCATATCTGGGCTTTTGATGGCTCAGCGAGAGATACCGTTGGGGAGATCAACCTCACCATGATGATTGGGCCAGTTAACTTTGAAATTGTCTTCCAGGTAGTGGACATGGAAAATTCTTATAACTTTCTTCTTGGAAGGCCATGGATCCATACGGCCCGAGCTGTGCCATGCACCTTGAATTAGATGCTCAAATTCGAACATGACAGGCAAGAAATTATTGTTCACGGGGAAGACGAGTCACCCATTTATGAAGAACTGTTAATCCCTTGTATTGAGGCCAATGAAGGGTATGAGTCCATTGTCTGTCATGCTTTTAAAGTGGTTGTTGTGGACCATGTTGAGGAAGGAAGACCCATTCTGCATCCTCGTCTTTCTGCCACATCTATATAATGGTGGCTGCACTTCTGCTGAGACAGGGTTATGAGCCAGGAAAAGGCTTGGAGGCATCATTGCAAAGAATTTTGGAGCCCATTTCTCCGTTCAGTAACCAGGGTACTGTTGGTTTAGGCTTCAGGACAACACAAGCAGACGAAGACAAAGCCAAGCATCGCAAAAAGCATGGATGGGTCTTGCAACAACCAATCCTTCACATTTTCTACATTTTTGTCAAGCCACGACTCCAAGAAGGTCAACATTCCTCGGCGCAGGAAAACATTGATGAATTTTCCATGGACTCAGCCAGATTTTTTCTGAAGTGAATATGATCCAGTATGGTGAAGGAACTAGTCGTGCCGATATGCAACTAATTGGCCCAGACACCATGCTCAACAATTGGGAAGCAACTCCTCTCCCCACAAGGAAGGAGTCTTGGTAGTTTTCTTTTGCAGCTTTTTTTTGTATTTTGGGTTACTTTCAAGGTTGCAATACAAACATCTCGGTATGATTGTTTTGTTTTGATGTTAACCCTTCTGTCCTTTAAAATACAATTAAATGCAGTTAGTTTCGTATTAAGTTTTGTAACTTTTCCTTTTCCTAATTCCTGTCATTTTGTTTCCATTTCAGTTTTGTTAATATCGGCTTTAATAACATGACATGCATGCGGAATTCACGCCCAAATCTTAAAAAGCTGTCTAATTTTGAAATAATGCATCAAGAGGTAGAATATGACGAAGATGAGGCTGTTGAGGAAATAAAAAGAGAGATGGAACAATTTGAAAACAAGCCTAAACCCAACCTCAATAAAACTGAGACCATTAATATTGGAAGTCATGAAGATGTTAGAGAGACAAAGATAAGCATTCACACTGAACAAAAAATCAGAGATGCCTTGATTCAATTTTCGGGTTTAAGTGCAGATCTAGTGGTTCATAAGCTTCCCACGTATCCTGAGTTTCCACCAGTCCAACAAAAGCAACAAAAATTTAAAACGAACATGAGTGATAAAATCAAAGAGGAAATAATGAAAAAACTGAGCGCCAATGTGGTCAGAGCTGTCCGATACACCAACTGGGTGGCAAATGTTGTGCATGTTCCAAAGAAGGATGGAAAAACTAGAGGCTGGTTGACTACAAAGACCTAAACAAATCAAGTCCAACGGATAATTTTCTTTGCCGAACATCCCAATTCTCGTAGATAATTGCGCAAAGCATGAGATACAGTCGTTCGTAAATTCCTATGCTAGGTACCACAAGATTCTAATGGATGAGGATGGTGCAGAAAAGACCGCTTTAACCACTCTATGGGTACTTATTGTTATAGGGTCACACCATTCGGTTTGCAGAATGCAGGGGCAACTTACATGAGGGCCATAACCACCATTTTCCACGACATGATGCACAAAGAGATCGAAGTATATGTCAATGATGTCATCATAAAATCAAAGACACAGGCTTATCACGTGCACGATTTGAAAAAGTTCTTCAAACAGATTCGAAGGTATGAGCTTAAGATTAATCCAGCCAAGTGTGCATTTAGGGTTCCATCTGGGAAACTCCTCGATTTTTTATTCAACCGGAGAGGCATCGAATTGGATCCATCTAAGATAAAGTCCATTCGATATTTGCCACCCCCGAAGAATAAAAAGGAAGTCATGAGTTTGCTCGGGAGGTTGAACTACATCAGTAGGTTAATTTCTCAGCTCAAACCACGTGCGAGCCCATCTTTAAGTTTTTGAAAAAGGATGCTGCTATCAAGTGGATGGATGATAGCCAAAAAGTTTTTGACATGATCAAACATTATCTGTTAAAACCCCTTGTACTTGTCCCGACTGAACCTGGTAGGCCTTTGTTTTTATATCTATCGGTGATGGATAATTCATTTGGATGTGTGTTGGGGAACCAGGATGCAACAAGCAAAAAGGAACAGGAAATCTATTATTTGAGCAAGAAGTCACCAATTATGAGGTTAAGTACACCCTTTTAGAAAGAACATGTTGTGCCTTGACTTGGGTCTCTCAGAAGCTGAGGCATTATCTCTTGGCCTACACTACTTACCTCATATCCAAAATGGATCATTTGAAGTACATCCTTCAAAAGCCAATGCCCACTGGCAGGCTCGCAAAATAGCAGATTCTGCTCATAGAGTTCGACATTGTCTATGTCACTCGCACCGCAATAAAAGCACAGGCTTTGGCAGATCATTTGGCAGAGAATCATTTAATGATGATTACAAGCCACTGAGCACATACTTCCCAGACGAAGAGGTCAACTAAATAGAGGAAATAGTTCCGGACGATAGCCATGTATGAAATATGTATTTTGATGGGGATGTCAATATCAAAGGAGTTGGGATCGGGGAAATCCTCATCTCACCTATCGGACAACATTACCCTGAAACATCCCGATTTTGTTTCTTCTGTACCAATAATATGGCAGAATACAAGGCTTGTATCATGGGTCTGAAAATGGTCCTCGATCTCAATATGCATAAACTATTGGTTATGGGAGATTCTGATTTGCTTATCCGGCAAGCCCAAGGTGAATATGAGACTCGAGACATCAAGATTATTCCATACAGACAATGTGTGCAAGACCTGAGCAAAAGATTCAAATCCATCGAGTTCAGGTACATTCCCAGGTTCCACAACAATCTAGCCGACGCCTTGGCTACATTAGCCTCGATGCTCCCTTATCCAGGCAACACTCTTATTGACTCATTGGAAATCCAAGTTCGGAATCAACACGGTTACTGCAATACTATTGAGAAAGAACCAGATGGTAAACCATGGTATCATGACATAAAACGATTCCTGAAAATAAAGGAATACCCAGAGCATGCCAAGGCAGATCAAAAAAGAACTATAAGGCATCACTGGCGGTTTCTTCCTGAATGGGGAAATTTTGTACAAAAGGACCTCAAATTTTAACTTGTTGAGATGCATATATGCCACAGAAGCTGACCAGATCATGAGTGAAGTGCATTCGGGGGTATGTGGACCTCACATGAATGGATATGTTTTGGCGAAAAATATTCTGCGGGCAAGGTATTATTGGCTTACTATGGAGCATGATTGCTTCAGTTTTGTTTGCAAGTGTCACCAATGCCAGATTCATGGTGACCTGATTCACTTGCCACCTTCGGATTTGCATCCAATGTCCTCTCCTTGGCCTTTCGTTTCTTGGGGAATGGATGTTATTAGGCCAATCGAGCCAAAGGCTTTAAATGTCCATAGATTCATTTTGGTGCAATTGATTACTTCACCAAGTGGGTGGAGGCAGTCACTTCAAAGTAGTCACCAAGAAAGTTGTGGTAGACTTTGTTCATTCTAACATCATATGTCGCTTTGGTATCCCAAAGACTATTATCACTGACAATGCATCCAATCTAAATAGTCATTTGATGAAGAAGGTATGTGAGCAATTTAAAATTATGCATCGCCATTATACCCCTTACCGGCCAAAAGCCAATGGAGTCGTTGAAGCGGCGAACAAGAACATCAAGAATATTCTTAGGAAGATGATCCAAGGTTCCAGACAATGGCATGAAAAGTTGTCTTTTGCTCTTTTGGGATACCGCACGACTGCTCGCACATCTATTGGTGCAACTCCTTATCTGCTGGTATATGGAACGGAAGCTATAATACCGGCTGAAGTTGAAATTCTTTCTCTTCAGATCATTGCGGAGTCGGAGATTGAAGATACATAATGGGTAAAGACCCGATTAGAACAACTAATGTTGATTGATGAGAAACGGCTAGCAGCAGTGTGCTTTGGCCAGTTATACTAGCAAAGAATGGCATGCGCTTACAATAAGAAAGTGCGTCCAAGGCACTTCGAGGTAGGCCAACTCATTCTGAAACACATTCTTCCACACCAAGTAGAAGCTAAGGAAAGTTCGCCCCAAACTGGCAAGAAACCTACATCATAAAGAAGGTATTACCGAAAGGATCCTTGAACTTGGCAGATGAAGAAGGATGGGTACCAGACATGACTATTAATGCAGATGCAGTCAAAAGATATTATGTCTGATATATACCCACTGTGGAACTTTCACGCATGATTTTCTCAAAATCGAGATGACGAAGGCTATCATTGTCGCTATTCCGAATAGGTGTCACCCTTTTGTTAACACTTTTGAGTTGTATTTGTCTTCTTTGCGTTCCACTTTTTGGAACCTGTGTACTTGAAAAAAAAAAGGGAAAATAAGTTAAACAACAAATCTTCTGAGTCATTGAACTATGTCCGACCTGATTTCGAAAGGATACGAGGCAGCCTTACCCTGGGTTCGGTCTCATCATAACAAAAAATCCATATTCCCAATACTCCAAAACTGGGACAGATGTTTGTTTTATTTTACGGTTTTTTCTGTAGAAACGGTTCCAAAAGTTGTAATTCAGTTCAAGGTTCTTTTCCTCTCTCCTTGTTAAGAACTTCTGATCGATTTTCAAAAATATTTGAAGTCCGCATGCCAGGATCATTGGGCAACCTTCCGCATGTCGTATCTCAGTTAAAAAAAAAGAAGAACAAATGAGAGAGTCTTATTGGAGAAAACTCCTATGGGCACTGTAAGGCGACAGTGAGCAGTGAAATGAGAGATTCTTCTTGGTTAAAACTCAAATGGGCACCATAAGGCGACGGTGAGTAGAGAAATGAGAGAGGTCAGCTAGCGAAAACCCGCAAAGGGTGCTACTATCCGAATGAGGGTCTTCGATACCCCGGCATGAGCACAACCAAGACAGTTTCAAGATAAAAATTTGCGAGGGATTTTGGGAATTAGACAACTCAGATGGATCAGGAGTCCAGTCCAAAATGCATGTCATGATTCAGTGAAGTCGGCACATACTTGCAGATAAGTCTCCCTATTCCTTTCCCTGAAAGGGACACCTTTTTTTTAAGAACAGTTCTTTTTCACCTTCAATTATTCTTCTATTTTTATCCATAATTTTTCTTTGAGTCCCTTTCGGTCTAATCTTGCATAAAAAATGAAGCAAAGAAATGGCTGCAAAACCGGCTACAGTTTCCCCGTGATATCGAGCACAATTTGGGGCATATATGGCATTGATAAAGGAAGAATCCATCTGTGATCTCATTTGATAAGCCGAACAAAGTGGCTCAAAGAAACTGAAAGGTCGCCTAAGCAAGACCTGCTTCATGAGAAAGGTTGATAAGCAATACGGACACAAACTGGTACTGGGTGCAAGACAATTGATTTTGATTTTAAAGGGAAAATTTCCTTGCCTTAGGGACAAGGGTTAGCGGTACCATGGACATCCGAGTATGAAACAGTCAGGGGCAACGTCGGAAAACAAGGTCTCCAGAATGAAAAATAGAGTATCCGATCACCTCGGTACCATACTGATAGAATCACTTCTTCAACAGTGGAGTGGCCGTAAATTAAAATTACAATAGGGCATCAAGGCCACAAACCGAACACCACTTTGAAAACTCATAATTTTTTCTTTTTTTGAAGTAGGAACAAAGAAGTTTAGAATGGCGATTCTCAAAGGACGTATGTCACCAAATGTAAGCTCCTTAAAATCACCATTTTTCTTTTATTTTCAGTATGCATCACTACTGTCCATACCTCCCATTTTTTTAGCTTAACTCATGTATAACCATTTCACCTAGGGGGATCTAGCTCATAGTTACGTGTAGAAGTACTCTTCGCTCAGGGTGTTTTACGTAGTTTAACTCAGGTAGAACCGTTTCGCCTAGGGGGATCTAGCTCATAGTTCCGGGTAGAAGTACTCTTCGCTGAAGGTGTTTTACGTAGCTTAACTCAGGTAGAACCATTTTGCCTAGGGGGATGCAGCTTACAGTTCCGGATAGAAGTACTATTCACTCAGGATGTTTCACATAGCTTAACTCAGGTAGAACCTTTTCACCTAGGGGGATCCAGCTCATAGTTCCGGGTAGAAGTACTCTTTGCTCAGGTTGTTTTACATAGCTTAACTCAGGTAGAACCACTTCACCTAGGGGATCCAGCTCATAGTTCCGAGTAGATGTAATCTTCGCTCAGGATGTTTCACGTAGCTTAACTAAGGTAGAACCTTTTCACCTAGGGGTATCCAGCTCATAGTTCCGGGAAGAAGTACTTTTCACTCAGGCTTCTTGTGTGTTAGCAATCCTTTTCGCCTAGAGGGATTCAACACTTTATCAGTAGTATAGGGAACCAACCCCTGGTTACATTCCTTCTCAGTAATACAAGGTACTAACCCTGGTTACACTCCTTTCTAGTGATACAGGGCGCCAATCCCTGGTTGCTTTCTCTTCTGGTAATACAGGGTACCAACCCCTGGTTACATTCTTTTTCACTAATACAGGGTATCAACCCCTGGTTATATTCCTCTTCAGTAATACAGGGAACCAACCCCTGGTTACATTCCTCTTCAGTGATACAGGGTACCAACCACTAGTTACATTTGTTCTACATTCCTCTTCATTGATTATATTTTCTTCCTAGTAATACAGGGTACCAACCCCTGGTTACATTTCATTCCAGTAATATAGGTTACCAACCCCTGGTTACATTCTTCTTTAGTGATACAGGGTACCAACCCCTGGTTACGGTCCTTTTCAATAATACAGGGTACTAACCCCAGATTACTTTCCCTTTCAGTAATACAGGGTACCAATCTCTGGTTACATATCCTCTTGGTAACGTAGAGTACAAAATCCCTCATTACAAATTTTATCTCTTTTAGCTAGTTTATACTGCTGTTTCTATCTGCCTTCCAATAAATTAGATAGTTTATAACTTTCGCTAATAACTCACAAAATTTTCCTAGTTCAAACTGGGGCAGAAAATATTTGTTCGTTTTGTTTGTCTTTTATGGCTTTGCAGCCCCCGCCGCAGAGCACAGGATGTGACGATCGGAGCTTGTATTTTCAGTTATCATCAGAAGGACGATCATATGATAGTTGGAGTTAACTTTGACAATGTGTTAGCAACCCAGCTTCTCAAGATTCATCTTCTCAAATTCTGATTCAAAAAGAGAGCAATCGAGATTGAGTCATAATCTTTTCTTCAAGGAGAATCAAGATCCAATCTAAGGTCAACACAAGCGAGCAAGTCAAGAATCAATATTTGACTCCAGAAGGCACATAGATAGGAATTTTTTAACTCTTAAGCTTGCAGGCATATGTTGTCACAATCCAAATCCTAATCTAGGTTGCGATGGCGCCCAACGCCGATGTTAGGCAAGCCAACCTTATTAGTCTAGAGTCCCATTTAAATTTCATAAAACTTTATTAACAATACTCAAATTTTGTCACAAGCATGAGAAAATGATAAATATCAAAGCAAATTTACTTGAAATGATGAAGAAGTTAAATTTAAATAGTTATATTTCCAAAAGAATAGTCTACCAATGTGTGTGCCAGGAACTAGTGTCATAAGTATACAGGAATCTAGTAGAATGAAATCAAAAGAATACATCTATCCTACTGTCTAAGAGGATAAAGACAGAATAACAAAAAGTGGAAGACTCTAACGTGCTACTGAACGGCATCAAGGGAAGCAGCTCATCACGGAATCCATAAATCTCGAGGAGTCAAGAACGTGCTCCGGGCTGACAACCAGATGTACCTGCCTCAGAACCTGTACAATTAAGTACAGAAGCGTAGCATGAGTACATAAATATCATGTACCCATTAAATATCCAGTTTAATCTCAAAGAAGTAGTGACGATAGGTCGACTTAACACTCACTAAAGGCCAAAGCGATGTATTCAGTTATAAGGCTAAGCATGGATAACAAAGCTGAATAACAATAAACACAAGAAATGGAAAATCTTTCCACAAGTATATTTAGGTTCCAACTCCTATTAAACAGTTTACAATTTTATTCTTCAAGGCCTTTCTAACGGTTTGAAAGTCATAGGAAGTACCAAGCAAATTAACATGCGCACAATATGTCAAGGACGTACGGCTCGATCCAACAGAAAAGTAAATGTGCACTGCCGAAGGATCGAACGACGCGAACCATAGATACATCTATTAATCTGTCGAGGCGAACGGCCTGATCACATGAGAGTAGTGGAGGAAATCATTCGCTCGCGGAATATAATTGCGAAGCGGTTTCACATAAACATAGCACATTCTTCTCAATTCATTTTTCAAATTAATGACCTACTTGAAACCTTTAAATTCTTAAGATGTTGATGTAAACTTTCACTCAATGATGACCACGCATAAAAATCAATTACCAATGTTTACGAGGCATGATGTAAGACTAAACTACCCGGACATAACAAGAATAGTCACTACGCACGGACCCTCGTCACCTAGCGCGTACATAGTCCCCGACAATCATTCACATAATACATTATTTCACCTATGGGGACAATTCCCTCTTACAAGGTTAGAAAGGAGACTTACCTCCTATCAAGCCTACTTCCCGATTCAAGAATGCGCTCAACCTCAAAATTTGACGCCCGACAATTCGAAACTAGCCAAACATTACACAAACTAGTCAATCTATGCTCGAAAGTTCGTAATTCTACCGTTTAGGTGATTACCCAAGCCAATTTTTAAGATTCCTAATATTCACCCCCAGGCCCACATTCTCGGATTTTGGAAATTCTTAAAGAAAGTTGTTACCTATAACCTAAGGATCATTAATATACGATTTTACTAGATTATAACAAGTTTCGTGGTTAAATCCCATTTATATCAAAACCCTAAGTTTTACCCTAAACCCATAATTTTTCACAAATTTTTGAGTGTTAATTTACCCAAAAACTAAGTAATAAACTCACATTAAGTAGGAAATACATTACCTCAAGATGCTAAGTCGAAACCTCTGTTTTGGGAGCTCCTAAATCGCCCAAAGTGTGATAAATGCCCTCAAATGAGCTTAAGTGCCGATTTAAAATGACCTCACTGCCTCCAGTGATTTCGCACCTGCGGCGAGTGGACTGCACCTACGGTCCTGCTCCTGCGGACCAGGGTCCACATCTACGGAAAGTGGAGAGGCTGGCATGGATCACACCTGCGGAACGATTTCCCGCTCCTGCGGCTTCGCTTCTGCTAGCTGTGGATCCTGGGCACCCCTTCGATGGTCACATCTGCGAGGTTTTGACCGCATCTGCGGTCTCCCACCTGCGGCTGGACAATCACAGTTGCGGTCGCACCAGACTTGGTGTACTAACAGCTTTCTTTGAGCTGGGACTTTCCTCGTGCGACGTCTGAATGACAATTGGAGCCACCGAGGCCTCGTTAGAATATATAACCAAGTTCTTAACATTAATACGGACTAGCTCGAACCTACGAATGCCCGAAACAACATTAAATCTAAGAATCGTACCCCAAAACCATCTAAACTCAACTTGAGAACTTTAAGTTCTTGGATTCACTTCCAATACGCTGAAACGTACTTATACTACTCGGAATGACACCAAATTTTGCGACCAAGTCATAAATGACACTACAGAACTATTCCCAGTTTTTGAATAGTGTTCGGATCTCGATAATGCCAAAACACGCTCCAAACTTCAATTTTTGATCTTCAAGAATCATATTTCACTATTTGGCGCCGAAACGCCCAAGTCATCCAAAACCCGTTCCGAACATACGCCCAAGTTCGAAATCATCATACGAACCTATTGGAACCTTCAAATCCCAATTTCGAGGTCGTTTACTAAAAATGTTGGCCGAAGTCAAACTTGGCCATTAAGGCCAACCTTAAGGAACTAAGTGTTCAAATTCCAACCCGAGCTCTTCCAATTCCCGAACCAACCAATCCTGTAAGTCATAAATCAAAAAAACCAAATACATGAAGTCTTATTTAGGGGCACGGGGTTCTAGAAAGCAAAACGATCGGTCGGGTCATCACATTCTCCACCTATTAAACAAATATTTGTCCTCGAACGGGTCTAGAATCATACCTGGAGTGCCGAATAAGTGAGGATATCTACTCCGCTTGTCCTCCTCGGACTCCCAAGTCACCTCCTCAACTAGTTGGCCCCTCCACTGGACCTTCACGGTGGAAAACCTCTAAGAACTCAACTGGCGCTCCTGCCTATCAATAATAGCAACTAGCCCTTCCTCATAGCCCAACCTCTCGTCTAGCTGAATGGTACTGAAGTCTAACACATGAGACATGTCGGCGTGGTACCTCCGGAGCATAGATACGTGGAAAACTGGATGAACACCTAATAAGTTGGGAGGTAGAGCAAGCTCATAAGCAACCTCCCCAACTCGCCCCAACACCTCGAATGGGCCTATAAACCTTGGGCTCAACTTGCCCTTCTTCCCGAACCTCATAATACCCTTCATCGGCGAGACTTTCAAGAGAACCTTCTCACCGACCATGAATGATACATCAAACGCCTTCTGATCCGCGTAAATATTTTGTCTGAACTGTGCCGTGCGAAGCCTCTCCTGAATCAGCTTTACCTTATCCAAGGCATCCTTTACCAAGTCAGTGCCTTATAACTTAGCCTCGCCAGGCTCAAACCACCCGATGGGAGAACGGCATCGCCGACCATATAGAGCCTCAAATGAGGCCATCTCAATGTTGGACTGATAGATGTTGTTGTACACAAACTCGGCCAAGGGTAAGGACTAGTCCCACTGCCCTCCAAAGTCAATCACACACGCCCTGAGCATGTCCTCCAATATCTGAACTGTCCACTCCGACTGCCCGTCGGTCTGAGGATGAAAAGTTGTGCTGAGCTCTACACGGGTGCCCAACTCACTCTTCACGACTCTCCAAAAATGCGAGGTGAACTGAGGACCTCTATCAGATATGATGGATACAGGCACACCGTGCAATCGGTCTATATCCCGAATGTAGATCTGATCAACCTCTCTAAAGTATAAGTAGTGGCCACCAGAACTAAGTGTGTTGACTTGGTCAACCTGTCTACAATAACCCAAATCGCATCAAAATTCCGCAAGGTCCGCGGCAACTCGACTACAAAGTGCATAGTGATGCGCTCCCATTTCCACTCAGGTATAGGCATCTGCTGGAGTAGGCCTCCTAGACTCTAGTGCTCATACTTAACCTGTTGGCAGTTTAGCATCTAGCCACATACTCCACTATGTCTTTCTTCATCCGCCGCCACCAGTAGTGCTGCCTCAGGTCACGATACATCTTCGTAGCACCTGGATGAATAGAATACCGCGAACTGTGTGCCTCCTCCAGAATCCTCTCCCTCAGGCCATCAACATTAGGAACACATAGGCGACCTTGAAGTCGCAGGACACCATCCTTACCAATAGAAACCTCCTTGGTACCACCATGTTGTACTGTCTCTCTGAGAACTGCCAAGTGCGGATCATCGAACTGCCAACCCTTGATCTTTCCCAATAATGAATACTGAGCAACATCACACACAAGAACTCGGCTGGGCTCTGAAATGTCCAGCCTCACAAGTCTGTTAGCCAAGGACTGGATGCCCAGAGCTAGTGGCCTCTCCTCTGCTGAAATGAATTCCAAGCTACCCATACTCTCTGCATTCCTGCTTAAGGCGTCTACAAGCACATTCTCCTTCCAGAGATGATAAAGAATGGTGATGTCATAATCCCTCAGTAACTCAAGCCACATACACTGCCTCAAATAAAGGTTCCTTTGCTTGAGCAGGTTCTGTAAGCTGCGGTGGTCTGTATAAACCTCACAAGACACCCCATACAAGTAATGCCTCTAAATCTTAAGAGCATGAAAAATTGTTGCCAACTCCAAATCGTGCACGGGGTAGTTCTTCTCATGAATCTTCAACTAACGCGAAGCATATGCAATAACTCGTCCCTCTTGCATCAATACACATCTTAAGCCAACGCGTGAAGCGTCGCAATAAACGGTATAAATCTCTAAACCGGAAGGCAACACTAGAACTAGTGATGTGGTCAAAGCTGACTTGAGCTTCTGAAAGCTCACCTCGCGCTCGTCGGACAATCGGAATGGGGCGCCCTTCTGGGTCAACCTAGTCAGAGGGGCTGCAATGGATGAAAATCCCTCTACAAACTGACGATAATAACCTGACAATCCCAAGAAAATCCTGATCTCGGTCGCTGAAGTAGGACGTGGCCAACTCTGAACTGCCTCAATCTTCTTAGGATCCACCTTGATACCCTCTCCGGACACCACATGTCCCAAGAACACTACGGAATCTAACCAAAACGCACATTTGGAGAACTTAGCATACAACTTTTTTTCCCGCAAGGTCTGGAGAATTACTCTCAAATGTTGCTCGTGCTCCCCTAGGCTACGCGAGTAGATCAAGATGTCATCAATGAAAACAAGGACAAAGGAATCGATATAAGGCCTGAACAAACATTAAATCCATGAACGCTGCTGGGGAATTAGTCAAGCCAAAGTACATCACCAGGAACTCGTAATGACCATATCTAGTACGGAAGGCAGTCTTCAGAACATCTGAGTCCCGAATCCTCAACTGATGATACCTAGATCTCAGGTCGATCTTAGAAAACACCCTAGTACCCTGCAACTGATCAAACAAATCATTGTTGCGCGACAACGAGTACTTGTTCTTGATTGTAAATTTGTTCAACTAGCGGTAGTAAATACACATCCGCATGGTCCCATCCTTATTCTTCACAAATAGCACTGGAGCACTCCCAAGGCGATACATTCGGTCTGATAAACCCCTTAGTTAGCAACTCCTCGAGCTGTTCTTTCAATTCTTTCAATTCTTTCAGAGGCATACGGTACGATGGAATAGATATAGGCTGGGTGTCTGGAGCCAAGTCAATACAGAAATTGATATCACGCTCCGGCGGCATGCCTGTGAGGTCAGAAGGAAACAAATCGACGAAATCCCGAAATACTGGCACTGAATCGATCGTCGGAGATCCTGCAGTAGTGTCCCTCACATAAGCAAGATAAGCCAAAAAACCCTTCTCGACCTTACGTCGAGCCTTCAGGAAAGAAACAACCCAACTAGCTGCACTAACTGAGGAACCCTTCTAATCTAGTCTCGGCAACTCAGGCATGGCTAATGTAATAGTCTTGGCATGGCAATCCAATATGGCGTGATAAGGAGATAACCAGTCCATGCCCGGGATGACCTCAAAGTCGGTCATGTCAAGTAACAAGAGGTCCGCCCTAGTCTCGAACCCACAGAATGTGACCACACAGGACCGATAGATCTGGTCCACAATCACAGAATCGCCCACTGGAGTGGACACATAAATCAGAGTAACCAAGGACCCACGAGGAACATCCAAAAAAAGAGCAAACAGAGATGATAAATATGAATAGGTAGACCCTGGTTAAAATAATACTGAAGCCTCCATACCGCAAGAGGAGATGATACATGTGATAATAGCGTCTAAGGCCAATCCATCTGGTCTAGCCGGAAAAGCATAGAATCTGGCTGGAGCACCGGCTGGCTGGAGCACCAGATGGCTGGCTTCCACCCGACTAAATAGCGGCTGGATGAGCTCCCCCTGTCTGGCCTCCACCTCTAGGATGACCCCTACCCACCTGACCTCCAACTCTGGGTGGCCGGACTGCTGGTGCTGAAATCATAGACTGATGGCCCTGCTGCACTGCCTTGCCTCGAAGCCTGGGGAAAAACCTCTTCATGTGACCTGGATCCCCACACTCGTAACAACTTCTCGGCACCATAGACTATTGCCCTGAAGACTAACCATGGTGGCCGGAATACTCATCGGAGGACAATGGCTGGGAGACGGTATGAACTCTCTGGCATGGCGCTGAAATAGGCGCTGGAAGAACCCTGATGACCAAAATATCCGTTGGAGGAACACTGAATAGTCGGTGGATGATAAGAACTCTCCGGAATGGCACTGAAATAAGGGCTCACTGGAGCACCTCGAGGAGGTGGTGCTGCTGCTGAATATGGGGGCCTGATGGGCTGGCCCCTCCCAAACTGACATCTGCCCCTAACCGAAGTACCTCTGAAATCTCCAGAAAATCGAGCTCTCTCATCCTGCTTCCCCTGCTCTCTACCCCTCAGACGATAACCCTCAATCCTGTGGGCGATCTCCACCACTAGTTGATAAGGAGTCCCCATCTCCACCTCTCGGTCCATGTTGGCCCTAATATCAGAGTGCAACCCTGATACAAATCTCCGCACTCTCTTTGCATAAGTAGGAAGTATCATGAGTGTGTGATGAGACAACTCAGAAAACCTCGCCTCGTAGTCGGTCATTGACATATGACCCTGCTCAAGCTACTCGAACTGGTACCGTAGCTTTTCCCTCTCAGAGGGTGGGATATGCCTGTCCATGAATAACTGGGTGAACTGCTCCCAGGTGATGGGAGGATAATTTGCTAGCCTGCAAAGAACATAAGACTGCCACCATCTACGGGCCCTACCCTCTAGCTAGAAAGTGGTGAAGTCAACCCCATGAGACTCCAGTATCCTCATATGTGCAGTCTTCCCCTGCACCTATCAATAAAATATTGAGCATCCTTATGACTCTCGCCCCCGAAGACAGGAGGATGAAGTTTAGTCCATTTATCCAGTAACTTCTGCGAATCATCGTCCGCAGTTGGTCGGGGCTCAGGTGCTCCTGCTGAAACTGGATGGGCCCCGCCTACGGGTAGGGTACCCGAAGTCTGATCAACCGCAGATACATGTCCTGGGGCCTGGGCAGTAGGGGTCTGTGCTCCCCCTCCCGCCTGAGATGTGGCCGGGTCTGCTAAAACTAAACCAGCCTGGGTCATAGTGTCCATGAACCGCATCATATGGCCTATGACCTCCTGAAAGCCCGACGCTGTCATGAAGTCCACTAGGGAGGGATATGCTACGGGCACCTCGCCCTACTCCCAATGGTAGGGTCCTCTACTGGTGGTGCAATTGGGGCAGACCTAGGGCGTCCTTGTCCCCTACCATGGGTAGGTGCCCACCCCCGGCCTCTGCCTCGGCCTCTAGCAATGGGGGGAGCAGCTCCTCCCGGGTCCGGAACATCGTTCGTGCGCGTCCTTACCATCTGTGAGAGAATAGAAGAGTGAGATTTAACATACTATTAACTGCACGACAGGAGATGAATAAAGAGAGATTTGCTAACACCCTACATCCTCCCGAAGATAAATACAGACGTCTCCGTACCAATCCGCAAGACTCTATTGGGTTTGCCCGTTACTTGTGAGACCTACGTGAATCTAGAGCTCTGATACCAATTTGTCATGACCCAAAGCCTAATCTAGGTCGTGATGGCTCCCAACGCCGATGCTAGGCAAGCCAACCTTATTTGTCTGGTAGGTCCCACTTAAATTATATAAAACTTTATTTAAAATACTCAAATTTTGTCGAAAGCATGAGAAAATGATAAATATCGAAGCAAATTTACTTGAAATGATCAAGAAGTTAAATTTAAATAGTTACATTTCCAAAAGAATAGTCTACCAATGTGTGTGCCAGGAACTGGTGTCAGTAGTATAAAGGCATCTAGTAGAATGAAATCAAAAGAATACATCTATCCTACCGTCTGAGAGGATATAGACAGAATAACAAAAAGGGGAAAACTCCAACGTGTTGTTGAATGGCATCAAGAGAAGCAGCTCATCATGGAATCCATAAATCTCGAGGAGTCAAGAACGTGCTCCGGGCTGACAACCAGATGTACCTGCCTCAGAACCTGTACAATTAAGCACAAGAGCGTAGCATGAGTACATAAACATCATGTACCCAGTAAGTATCTAGTCTAATCTCGAAGAAGTAGTGACGAGAGGTCGACTTGACACTCACTAGGGCTAAAGCGATTTGTTCAATTATAAGGCTAAGCATGGATATCAAAGCTGAATAATAATAAAGACAAGAAATGACAAATCTTTCCACAAGTTAATTTAGGTGCCAACTCCTGTTAAACAGTTTACAATTTTATTCTTCAAGGCCTTTTTAACGGTTTGAAAGTCATAAGAAGTACCAAGCAAATTAACATGCGCACAATATGTCAAGGATATACGACTCGATCCAACAGAAAAGTATATGTGCACTATCGAAGGGTCGAACGGTGTGAACCATAGATGCATCTATTAATCTACCGAGGCGAACGACCCGCTCCTACAAGAGTAGTGGAGGAAATCACCCTCTCGCGGAATATAATTGCGAAGCGGTTTCACATAAACATAGCACATTCTTCTCAATTTATTTTTCAAATTAATGACCTACTTGAAACCTTTAAATTCTTAAGATGTTAATATAAACTTTCACTCAATGATGACCACGCATAAAAATCAAATAGCAACGTTCATGAGGCATGGTGTAAGCCTAAACTACCCGGACATAACAAGAATAGTCACTACTCACGGAGCGTCGTCACTTAGTGCGTAATAGTCCCCCCACAATCATTCACATAATACATTATTTCACCTGTGGGGACAATTCTCTCTTACAAGGTTAGAAAGGAGACTTACATCCTATCAAGCCTACTTTTCGGTTCAAGAATGCGCTCAACCTCCAAATTTGACGCTCGACAATTCGAAACTAGCCAAACATTACATAAACTAGTCAATCTATGCTCAAAAGTTCATAATTCTACTGTTTAGGTGATTACCCAAGCCAATTTGTATGATTCCTAAAATTCACCCCCGAGGCCCACATTCTCGGATTTCATAAATTCTTAAAGAAGTTATTACCCATAACCTAAGGATCAATAATATACGATTTTTACTAGATTCTACAACAAGTTTCGTGGTTAAATCCCATTTATATCAAAACCCTAAGTTTTACACCTAAACCCATAATGTTTCACTAATATTTGACTGTTAATCTACCCAAAAACTAAGTAATAAACTCACATTAAGTTGTAAATACATTACCTCAAGATGCTAAGTCAAAACCTCTATTTTTGGGAGCTCCTAAATCGCCCAAAGTGTGATAAATGCCCTCAAATGAGCCTAAGTCCCGATTTAAAATGACCTCACTGCCTCCAGTGATTTTGCACCTGCGGAAAGTGGACCGCACCTACGGTCCCACTCCTGCGGACCAAGGTCCGCATCTGCAGAAAGTGGAGGGGCTGGCATGGATCGCACCTGCAAAAGGATTTCCCGCACCTGCGGCTCCACTTCTACGAAGAAGGAACCGCACTGCGGATCCTGGGCACCCCTTCGATGACCACATCTGCGAGGTTTCGATCGCATCAACAGTCTCACACTTGCGGTTGGAGAATCGTAGGTGCAGTCGCACCAGACCTGGAGCACCAGCAGCTTTCTTTGAGTTGGGACTTGTCTCGCGCGAGGTTCGAATGACATCCAGAGTCTCCGAGGCCCCGTTCAAATATACCGACAAGTTCTAATCCATAATACGGACTCGCTCGAACCTACGGAACGCCCGAAATAATATTAAATCTAAGAATTGTACCCCAAAACCAACTAAACTCAACTTAAGAACTTTAAGTTCTTGGATTCACTTCTAATACGCCGAAACGTACTTATACTACTCGGAATGATACCAAATTTTGCAAGCAAGTCATAAATGACACTATGAAACTATTTCAAGTCTCGAAATTCGTTCAGACCTCGATAACACCAAAACACGCTCCAAATCTCAATTTTTATCTTCAAGAATCATATTTCACTATTTGGTGTCGAAACGCCCCCGGGTCATTCAAAACTCGTTCCGAACATACGCCCACGTCCGAAATCATCATACGAACCTATTGGAACCTTCAAATCCCGATTCCGAGGTCGTTTACTAAAAATATTGACCGAAGTAAAACTTGGCCTTTAAGGCCAACCTTAAGGAACTAAGTGTTCCAATTCCAACCCGAGATCTTCCAATTCCCGAACCAACCAACCCCCTAGGGGCACGAGGTTCTAGAAAGAAAAATGATCGGTCGGGTCGTCACATATATAGTTCTTCTTATTTTGATGTAAGCAAAAAGTAATGGTAACTGCAACAACAACAGCAGCAGCAGTCTTAACTCAAGTGTCTGGTAGTCCCAGCTACCAAATTTTCTAGAACTACACTGACCTGATTCCTTTATATCCAAGGATATGTAGGCAACTTTGAAAGCAAGGTACGGTCACATTTTTAAAAAAAATCTTTCAATGGATTGATACACGAGTAGAATTATCTATGGCATTCACTTTCCTTGCACGATAACTCTTCATGTACTCGAGCAAAGAGGGGCATCTGTAAATACCTAATTTGTTCTCTTTCTTTTTTCGTACATTGCACCTTTTTAGATTTATTTTTTGTGTGTGTTTGTAGATTTTAGAGTTGGAATTCTTAAATATTGAGTGATGGAGTTAATATGGATTGTTTTTTGTTTTCTTTAAAGCACAATTGGCCCAAAACATGGACCAAATCTGCGGCCGAATTGCATTCGACCCGCCCAGCTCAAGACCCCAACCAGACGTGCCAAAACGGCGTCGTTTTGGTTAAGTGGCAGAGATTTAATCTTGACTTGATCCAACGGTCACAATTTAGTCCCCATTCTTGCTATTTCAAACCTAAAGAAGCCAAAATTTGCACTCATTTTTGCCCAATCATCTATTTCACTCCTCTCTTTACTCTTTCCTCTCTCACAGAACCACCCGCCGCCCCCACTCCGCCGCCAGAAATCACCCACCGGTGGCGGACGACCTCCAATCAATCCCATTTTTTCTCCATCTCCTTGTATCCTCCTCCTCTTTCCATATCTCTAACCCGAATCCTCAAACTCCCTCTCAAACTCCACCAAATCCAAAACCCTAGCCGACAAAATTTTCTTTCTTTCTTTCTCAATTTCGTGATGCATCAGCGACTCCCAACCCCATAAATCTTACCTAAACATGTATATCTCAAGGATATCTACACTTCCCCTCTAGATTCACCCCCCCCCCCAAAAAAAAAGCACCATTACCGCCACTGACCCTTTTACTATCGTTAACCACCACCAACCGCATCGAACCTCTGTTTATTTTGTTATTATTGACTTAAAGGCACTCGTTTCCTTCTAGCACGACGCCAAACTTATTTGTTTTGGCGCTTGCTAAGAGGAAACGTGCGCTTCAAGGTCGGGATGCTACTCCTTCACGTCCCTGACACCTTCTTCTGGCTCGAACGATGGCAAATGCCCTATATTGGTATAAACCTTACCTCTTTTTTTATCTTTTCTGATTTTTCGCTTTTGCAAATAGTATTAGTTTTAAAGGTTTAATTTCTATTAATGTTGTTGATAGGTATGTGCAATTGAGTATTATTTTTCTTACATGTTACTTTATAAATGTGAATTTCAGTTCTTTGACCTTGCCGGTCGAGTAGTTCGTTATTGTCCATTAGTTCTGATTTTTGGTTTTTCGACCTAGCAGGTCGACTATTTTGTGTGAATTTGTTAAGTTTGAACTTTCAGTTCTCTAACCTAACTCATCGAGTAGTTCGTTGTATTCTATTAGTTCTGATTTTTGGTTCTTCGGCCTAGTCAGTCGATAGTTAAGTCTTTATGTTGATTTCATGAAAACCAAAAAGATTTGTTGAATTGTTTATGTATTTAGTCGTATATTTAGTTGTTATTGATCGTAATAGTTTAGCGATGTTCGTTTAATTTCCGTTTCGAGCATTAGCTTGTGAAATTCAGTTGATGTTCCATGTTAGTTTGCACAAATCGAACTCATTCTAATCTAGTTTGTCTGAATACTTAGTTAGATTACATTTTGAGACTTGTTTCTGCTTTGCTAGTTCATATTTTGTTGTAGTTTGATCTATAAGCTGAATTTCAATTATATGTAGATAAAAGCTGAATACTTGAGTTTAAAGTACATGGTTGTTGGGTATTTTACTGTTTAAGCATGCTGGAAACACAACTTCTCCGCTTTGTGTCAGCATTTGGTGAAAAGTGGACTGTTTTGGCACACAAAAGTTAGTCCTTTTGGAAAGATTTTTGGTGAGCCAAAATCTGTCCAAAAGGACTTATTTTTCCTACTTGAAGAGGTTATTCTTTACACTAAAACACACACAATTGATCACGGATCTGGCTGGACATCTTTTACACACAAAAAGAACACAACTTTAAGAGTAAAAATAGTATCTGAACACTATGGAGTAAGCTAAAAGTGTTGATCTTTTATGAGTGAGTTCTCTGTTTGCAAGACCTTTCAAAAGCATAAGAATGTTGAAGTTGATTGCTGGGATCCTTCTTCTTTAAAAGTTACTAAGTTAAGGGTCTTTCCTGGATTGTTTCTCGGGTCAAAAGTTGCGGATTCGTTGTTGTTTATTGCTGTTTTCAGCAGTGATTTGTTGTCGAGCTTCATTTTCCATGTTGCTACATTCTAAAATTCTGCAAACTAAGGTATTTATCTTAAGCTTTGCAATGTAACCTGTGATAAAAAGCATGAGAATATGGTTGTTTGTCTTGTTAAGCTTTAATACTAAACAAATGTTGTCATTTTAAAGTTCCAAGGGATTGCTTTATCTCTTTTGGTTGTAAATATACTGAGCATGAAAAGTCTTGATAAAGATTTACTACTTCACTCTTATCATTAATGTACTGCTATATAGATTTATTGCTATTTCTTTTTAAATTCATTGGATGTTTGAAGCTAAAAAGAGAAAAACAAATGTTTAGTCAAATGAAGTAACTTGAAGTTTGGAGAGTTGGCATGATGAATGTTTTAGTTTCACCTTACTTAACTGAAATTGACCATTAGAGATGTGTAAGTTTAATTATTTTTTAGTTCTTATTTAAGTTAACATTAGATGATGTGGTAATACTTAATAGAGGTAGTTGTAAGTATGTGTGAGTAATAAAAGAGAAGTTGGATTTGAGTAAATAGGCTACATATATTTGTGCATAACTAATCTTGTTGGGCAGTATTAGTAAATTGGTACTACAGATTATTTCGGCCGAATAAAATGAAATTCGCCAGGCCCATGAAAACAATAGTTCAACTGGCATGTTCTTTCTAAATATTCTCTGCTAGGTCCATTTCGTGTTAAGCATGCTAGCTGGACCTTTCTTCTTTTTTATAAAGTAATAACGTGGGCCAAATAAAATTTGAATTTCTGCAGCCCAATTCCAACTAAGTTGGCTGGTCCATTCTTTTTAAATATAGCAAGCCCATACTTTCAATAAAGATAGTCAATCTTCTTTTAATAACTTTAACAAGCCCAATGCCAATAATTGATAAGCTAGTCCAAGTTTAAATGTCATATTTAGTTAAACAAATGTAGTAGTATTATAGCCCTTTCTTGTAAATATTTTTTTGTAATAACTTAATCTCCTTAATAATTAATTTAAATGCTAGCAATTAGTAGGCGCGTTTGTAACAACCCGACCGGTCGTTTTGAGTCCTAGCGCGTCGTTCAGTGGTTTGAGGCCACAAGCAGCTTCATTTCAGGTGTTATGACTTGTAGGTGTGGTCGTAATTGAATTTCGGGAAGTTTAGAGTCAATTTGGAAAGAAAAATCTCATTTCAGAAGCCTTAAGTTGGAAGAATCGACTAGGGATTTTTGAGTAAACAACCTCAGAATCAGGATATGAAGGTTCCAACAGGTTCGTATGATGATATTTAAATTAGGCGTATGTTCGGATAGGGTTTTGGATGACCCGGGAGCGTTTCGAGGCATATTGTAGAAGTCAGCATTTTAGAAGAAATTTCATAAGTCTGGGTTGAAATGCACTTCAGTGATATTGATGTCCATCTGAGATTCTGGATCTAGGAATAGCTTTGTATGGTGATTCTGGAGTTGGGAGCGTGATCGGAAGTGAATTCGGAGGTCCGTAGGTTATTTTGAAGTCATTTGGCAAAAGATAGAAATTTGAAGGTTTTTGAGAAATCCGACCGGAAGTAAAAATTTTGATATCGGCATCGAATGTAGGAGTTGGAAATTTCAAAGTTCATAAAGATTGAATTGTGATGCGATCCATTGTTTCGATGTTATTTGATGTGATTTGAGGCCTCGGGCAGGTCCGCATTATGTTTTGGAACAGGTTGGTGTAATTGGATGGGGTCCCGGGGGCTTCGGGTGGATTCCGGGTGGTTAAAAGATCAAATTTGGAGTTGAGAGAAAGCTAAGGCTGCTGTCATATGGTGTGACCGCACCTGCGAGGTTTTGGAGGTGCGGCTATGGGTCGCAGAACCGGAAAAGGGTGGCTTGGCTGGGGGCTGCAGGTGCGAGTTTATTTTCGCACCTGAGAAGACGCAGATGCGGATGAGGGAGCGCAGATGCGGAACCGACTGGGGAAGGAGGAAGCCGCAAGTGCGAGAGTTTGGGCCCGTAGGTGCGGGCGTAGTCACCGCAGGTGTGGAAGGACTGGAGGCAGTGAAGTGTTTTAATAAACGGGTTTTGGCCATTTCTTCTCATTTTTTCTCTTGTTTGGGCGATTCTTGGAGAGCTTCAAGTGGGGATTTTTGTCATCTATGTCAAGGTAAGTTGTTCCTACTCATCCCAAGTTAAATACAAGGTTTATACATGGATTTGAACATGAAAATTTCTGGAAAAGTTGGGAATTTTGAAGAAAACCCTAGAATTTGCATTCTTGGATTTTGACCACGAATTTGAGCATGAAAATTAGAGTAAATTATATATTTGAGTTAGTAAGGCTATGGGTAGAGTTTATCTTCGAGAAATTTTGGAATCCGGGCACGTGGACCCGAGGGAAATTCGGTCAACTTTTCGAGCGGAGTTGGGAATTTATATAATTTGAATTGTTACAAGTATTAGAGTATATTTTCATTGGCTTGTCCGTTATTTGGCTAGTTTTGGGGCGTTGTTCATTGATTTGGGTCATCGGAAGGGCTTGGAAGCCGGTTATGTAACTCCGAAGCAAGGTAAGTCTCCTTTCTAACCTTGTGAGGGCTAGGTGAACTAATCGAATATGTGCTACTATTTGTGGGGGCTACGTACGCACGAGGTGACGGGAGTCCGTGCGTAGCTACTATCATGCTTGTGTCTGGGTAGTCTAGGACCCTCTAGCATGCTTTATGTGTTGTACTTGAAATTTTGCTAATGAAATTAGACTGTTAATATTATCGAATTAGTAACTGAAATCCCTAAGAAGGTTGAAGTTTATTTTCCTTAATCATCTAGAAAGAGAATTGATTTTTCTGGGATAATTGTTTTTCTGATAAAGCATGTTTTATTTGCCGCACTTGTAACCTTAACGATAAATTTATAATATTTAAAACCTTATCGAACTTGAAAAATGAATTTCCAGAAAAGATTTAAATACTATCTTCGAGTCCTTTATAAGGAAAATTTTTATCACTGTTATCCTGATAAAATGTGAATTAATGTGTGAATATGTGTATCTACGAAAACCTGAGTCTCATGTATGATTCACGAGCAGGGTAACTCTATTATTATATATGACCGCGTCGCACGATCGATTCGCGAGCAGGGTAATAGATGCATCTATGGTTCAAGTCGCTCGACCCTTCGGCAGTGCACAATTTATTATTGTTGGTTCGCACCGTTCGACCCTCGGCATTGCTTGCGCATGATATTTACTGCGTACTTGCTGTGATTTTTACCTTATTACTGGCCCTGAAAAAATTTAAATTGGTCAACTGAAATGACGAGGATTTAAGAATATTAAATGTGAAAGAAGTTGCTATTTCCTATTGCTACTTGTTAAATTGCCCATGATATTCATGCTTAGTGTCACCCTTGATTTCATTAAATTGACCTCTAGCAAGTGTCAAATCCGACCTCTCGTCACTACCCCTTCGAGGTTAGGCGGGATACTTACTGAGTACACGTTATTTTTGTACTCATGCTACACTTGTTGTGCATCTTTATTGCACAGGTACATTCGCTGCTTGACGCAATGATGTGGATGACTTGGAGGCTTAGACGAGCTGTACCATCTGGAGACGACCCGCAGCCGACAAAGTCTCACTCTGATGTATTGTACTTTATTTTAAATTCCTTATCCAATTTGTACTCCGGGCAAGTATTGTAGTATATGTAAAATTCTTAGAATTTGCTCATGCACTTGTGACACCGGTTTCTAGGATGAGTTTTGGATGTATTTTATGTAAATGGATTGTTAAACCATCATTACTTACTTAACGGATTTTTATTCACTTATTATGTAATGAAATGAAGGTAATAGAGATTTCAAACGCTAAAATAGGAATTTAATTTAAATTATTAAGTGTTGGCTTGCCTAACAGTGGGGTCCGACGCCATCACGACCTTAATGGATTTTGGGTCATGACAACGTGGTATCAGAGTACTAGGTTCCCTTAATTCTCACGAGTCATGAGCAAGTTTAGTAGAGTCTTGCAGATCGGTACGGAGACGTCTGTACTTATCTTCGAGAGGCTACAGGGCTATTAGGAGTACTTCTCTTCTTGATTCCTCATCGTGCGGTTTGATCTCTTCAAGGATTATGCCTACTTTTCTTCCTATTCCGTCTTACGTGTCGTGAAGCACTTTCTATAAATCGGGAATTTGAGGAATGATAATGGTACTACAGATATGGTGCGTGATGTTTTTCCATGCGTAGTTGGTTGAGGCTACTGTTGTTTCCCTGCGGAAGAATTTTATGTTGTTTCAGCTCAGTAATTGTATTTCAGAGAGCTTTGAGGCTATGCTCAGGTGGTTATGATATTTATGATTGATTACCGCGCGGTGTTGATGTGATGGTGGGATGCTTGCCATAGGTCGGGGCAGTGAATAACTTGAGAGGAAGTCTTCCCAGAGCGTGATCCCGAGGTTTCGGTAGTTGATTTCCAGCGGAGGAAAGGCGATTTAACTGTAAATGTTCAAGTTTGGGTTGATAAAGTAATAAGACTTGGTGTTTTCAAGTAAGGTGGGACTTTCATCTGTGATGTGGTATCGCTGATTTTGATCGAATAGAATATGTTAAGTTCGCCGGTGTTATAGTTTCTTCAGTTGCATTGGGTCAGAGTGTTGTGAAGTAATATTGAAGAAGCGGTTGCCAGAGGTCGTGGTGTGCGGTGGTTCAGTATTGAATAAGTATTTCTAATAAAGGCGGCTCGAGAAAGATGATCTTCGGAAAGGTTTGAAGTTGTGGTGATCTGCTGGTTTAAGTGCTACAAAGATAGTTATTAGCCTAAGGCAACAGCTGGGAAACAAGGGATGAGGAAGGACACGTGGGAAGTGTTAGGTGATGGTTAAATTTTTAAAAGGCCAGGTGTAAGAAAAGGAGGTCAGGTAGTTGCTTGCAAGAGTGAGTTTAACCAAAGTGGGAGAGTGGCAGCGTAACATGAGTTTTGTGGTAAGATAGATACACCTCTTGAGGGGAAGTTTGGAGTGATTTGGGAATTTTAGTGGACGATGATGGGGTTCGGCAGGAGATGGAATGCAATAGAGAGGAGTTGTTCGGGATGAAGAAGGTTGCAATATAGCGGGTGCGTTGGAAGATGTTGTCGCGCTTTTAGTGGATGTCCATGAAGAGCGGACGGACTGGTAAAGTTGGTAAATGAGAACGGGCGTAGGATGGGGTATTGATGTTGTAGAGATTGTGAAGTACAACATCGTTGGAAGGTATCAATTGGTAATTTTCGAGAGAGGGTTATCTCTTATGAGCAGATTAGCGATCGTGTGGTTGGCAAGTTTCTGCGAGGAGTTCTAGTGGCTATTCGGTAGGAGGCCGAATATGTGAATGATGTGAGGGAATTTGAGTATTCATGGAATGCTAACAGGAGAATTTAGAAGAATTTGACAAGTTGGTTGAGCAAGATCATGTCAGTAATGAAGAAAGAATTTTGGTGGGGTCTAGAGTGGTGCAAGGAGCAGCTTCGGGCTAAGTGGGAGAGTCCCACCACCTGCGATTGGGTTGCAGGATTATTTTCTCATGGGGTTACGGATTGTCGGTGTATTGGAAAGTTATTGTAGCTAAGGGTAAAGGAGTAGAATAGTATTTGAGCATGGAATTTGATAAAGGTGTGCAAGGGTTGGCTTTATTGAATCAGGTTTAGGCTTTGGAAAGATTTGGGATTTATGCTTAGTACAGAGGTAATTTACAAGTGAAGGGATTCAGTCGGGTGATTTATCAAGATGGGTGTTCATGTGCCAGTGAAGCCGTAGAGTTGATTATATTCGGGACCAAGCCAGAGTGGGTGACTCTCAACAATGGTTCCAATGGATTCAAAGGTTAGACGGTGGTGTCCAAGGATTTCAAGCCCACAGTATGGTTAAGAATCGAGTTTTTGCATTAGAATTATGGGAAACAAAAAATGGTTGGAGTGTTCTACGTTATATTCAGCTTGTAGAGTAGCATTGGGGTTCATAAAAAGAGCATTGGGGTTCATAAAAAGAAGAAAATGACTTCAGGTTCATGGAAGGGTTATCAGAATGGGTATACCGGTCAAAGATGTGAATATGCATGCAAGGTGGGCATGAAACGGTTCATGGGTCTGGAAACGAAATGGTCTCGTGGAATGGAGTCACTCAAGGTGAGTGCGAATTGAGTTGCTATGTGTTGATTGGGGTTATCATTATTCTTGCGGTGAGTACGAATTGAATTGAGGTACGAGATGGGTCGCGTTATATGAGCTTATGGAAAGTTTAATTGAATCTCGATGTGGTATCGTGGCGGTGTTAGTGTATGGGATTGTGAGTTATTGTTCATCTTGATCTATGGCTTGAGCCAAGTGGGGGAGTCTGTTGTTGATAAGTCGATTGCGCGGATGAGTGTCGTATCAGTTTCAGTTTGAGGTATACGGGTGAATCAGTTATGTCCTGCAGAGGTGGAGTTTAAGGATTAGCATGTATAGTGATTGTGGGAATTCACTCGTTTGTTATGGTGGTTCTCTTGAATTGAGGTAAGTAAAGGTTTCTATGTGATGAAGTGTTCACCCTATTAGTGATTCAGAAGTTATGATGGAATTTTTGCGCTATCTCATATTGGCATGTTAGGTGTGGTAAGCAGTATGTAACTGGAAGTAAGGATCGAGGTTGCGGTTCGATGTTGACAATGATGTCATGAGCTCGGATGAGCAAGAAAAAGGGATTTGAATGTTTAGAGTAAGCTGGTGTTGTCTTTAGTGTCACCTGAGATCGGTGTTTGGTGAAAGAGGCTTTGCATCCTAGTTATGGGTTCTTGATTTGTTTTACAGCATTAGTGTGGCCAGTGGTGGATGTGCAGACTTGCTACCTAGTGTGGAAGGTCATGGGAGCGTGACCACGGGATGATCGTATGAGTGTGACATGTAGTCACTTAATGGATTGAAGATTTGGACTGAGTATAAAGAAGTGTAATATTGTTTATTTGAGAATTTATGCCTAGAAGGCATTCGGTTCATTTGGTTGTGGATTGCGGGGTGTTTATCTCGGCTATGATGGTTGTTCTTGCGTATTATGAGATGAAGTGGGTTAATATGGACACAGGTAAAGCTATTAGCCTAGTTCGGTGCGAGCAAGGTAGACTCGATGTTTGTTGATGGATTTAAATATGATTATGGGCTCTGTATGAGTCAGGCGCGTTCATTTCGCTATAGCTCTTTTCATGGAAAGGCATTAGAACAACAGATGTTGTTCCGTCTTTATTCATCTCATGTAATATTCTGTTTTGCCGTGTGAGTTGGGAAACGACTTGATATTTTCTTATGTGTTGAGTTCCCGCGTAGTGATGATGTTATGTGAGCAGGATAGCTCTTGAGATTCAGATTATGTATCGCACCTTAGTTGTTCTTGATTTTTGTAGTGTATGGCTCTATCAGTCCCCCCAAGATAGTATTGTGCACTTAGCGTGCTTGTGATCGATGTTCAATATTTTGTGGTAATGAGATATTTAGCTCGGTGTGTGTCTTCTTACGTGAATTTCATGTTATTTGGATTGGGC
Source organism: Nicotiana knightiana (assembly GCA_005239525.1). Classification (NCBI taxonomy): domain Eukaryota; kingdom Viridiplantae; phylum Streptophyta; class Magnoliopsida; order Solanales; family Solanaceae; genus Nicotiana; species Nicotiana knightiana. Next base: position 77,132 of record ML408142.1, on the reverse strand, counting down.
TGCGCGCCGCAACAGTGTGATGTTGAGTACAGTTCTCTATATCTATTTTCTTGTGTTTTGCTTTCTATTTTCTGAGGAGAGTTCATAATAAGTTGCGTGAGTTGAGTAGTCTTTTCCTGGGTCATTTCTTTATGTATCATGTTCGAGTTATGGCATATTGGCGCGTTGTGGTATCATGTGAGATTGTTGGTCATGTTTGGGGTGATTTGTTTTCTGAGCAGTTCATACTGGGTGAGACGAGATTATTGGACCAGGGATCAGTGCGATAAGATTTTTGTGAAGTATATTAAAGGACAAATATCATTATTCGGTTCATAATGAGGTGATGATTCTAGTCAAGAGGAGATATTCAATGATTTGTTAACTCTATAGTTGGTTATGAATTTCTACACATCTCCTCCATTGTGGTGGTACTGTAAGCGTTATAGCAGGACCTACACGTATGTCATGAGGTGCATCGGGAGCATCAGATTCGTGAAATTTTGGCTATTAAGGTTCAGGGAACGTCATTGTGATTAGATGATGAATTATGCGATGCATGGTGCTAAATCAGCAAAGGTATGCAGTCATGTTCTCGTACATCGTGTGGTAGTTGATACGGTGTTCATATATTGAAAACAGGCCTGGCAGAGGATTTCGGATGATGAAGACCTGGTTCTAAGGCCCATTGCCTAAAGAAAAGAGGGTATCTTCATATTTGACCGAGATAATGTACTCAATTGAGTGATGGTAGCACGAGTAGGTGCACGAGGTGTTTAACAGTCGTTTCAGACAACTCCGGAGCAGTTCCTAGCACGTTCGAGGATGAACGTATGTTAAAGTGGGAGAGAATGTAACGACCTGACCGGTCGTTTTGAGCCCTAGCGAGTTTTTCAGTGGTTTGAGGACACAAGAAGCTTCATTTCAGGTGTTATGACTTGTAGGTGTGGTCGGAATTGAATTTTGGGAAGTTTAGAGTCAATTTGGAAAGAAAATTCTCATTTCAGAAGCCTTAAGTTGGAAGAATCGACTAAGATTAAATATTTTTAGTAAACGACCTCAAAATCAGGATTTGAAGGTTCCAGCAGGTTCGTATGATGACTTCAGACTTGGGCGTATGTTCGGATCGGGTTTTGGATGACCCGAGTGCGTTTCAGCGCATATTGTAGAAATCAGCATTTTAGAAGAAATTTCATAAGTCTGAGTTGAAGTGCACTTTAGTGATATTGATGTCCGTTTGGGATTCCGAGTCTGGGAATAGCTTTGTATGGTGATTATGGATTTGGGAGCGCGATCGGAAGTGAATTCGGAGGTCCGTAGGTTATTTTGAAGTCATTTGGATAAAGATAGAAATTTGAAGGTTTTTGAGAAATTCGACCGGAAGAGGAAATTTTGATATCGAGGTCGGGATCGATTCCGAAAGTTGGAGCATGTCTGTAATGTTGAATGTAACTTGTGTGCAAAATTTGGGTTCAATCGGACATGATTAGATACGTTTCGGCATCGAATGTAGGAGTTGAAAATTTCAAAGTTCATAAAGATTGAATTGGGATGCGATCCATTATTTCGATGTTATTTAATGTGATTTGAGGCCTCGAGCAGGTCCGCATTATGTTTTGGAATAGGTTGGTGTAATTGGATGGGGTCCCCGGGCTTCAGGTGGATTCCGGGTGGTTAACGAATCAAATTTGGAGTTGAGAGAAAGTTGAGGCTGCTGTCATCTGGTGTGACCACACCTGCAAGGTTTTGGCCGCAGGTGCGGCTATGGGTCGCAGAAGCGGAAAAGGGTGGCTTGGTTGGGGGCCGCAGATGCGAGGTTATTTCCGCACCTGCGAAGGTACAGATGCGGACGAGGGAGCGCATGTGCGGAGCCGGCTGGGGAAGGAGGAAGCCACAGGTGCGAGAGTTTGGGCTCGCAGGTGCGGGCGTAGTAACCGCAGGTGCGGAAGGACTGGAGGCAGTGAAGTGTTTTAATAAACGGGTTTTGGCCATTTCTTCTCATTTTTCCTCTTGTTTGGGCGATTCTTGGAGAGCTTCAAGTGGGGATTTTTGTCATCTATGTCAAGATAAGTTGTTCCTACTCATCCCAAGTTAAATACAAGGTTTATACATGGATTTGAACATGAAAATTTGTGGAAAAGTTGGGAATTTTGAAGTAAAACCTAGAATTTGCATTCTTGGATTTTGACCACGAATTTGAGCATGAAAATTAGATTAAATTATATATTTGAGTTAGTAAGGCTATGGGTAGAGTTTATCTTCAAGAAATTTCGGAATCCAGGCACGTGGGCCCGAGGGCAATTTGGTGAACTTTTCGAGCGGAGTTGGGAATTTATATAATTTGAATTGTTACAAGTATTACTATACAAAATAGACTTTCACTATATAATTTATATACAATAGACTGTCACTATACAAAATAGACTATCACTATACAAAAGATATACTAAATAGACTGTTAATATACAAAATATATACGAAATAGACTGTCACTATACAAAATAGACTGTCATTATCCAAAAAATATACAAATAGACTGTCATTAAACAAAAAGTATACAAAATAGACATTTCAGGTTATTAAATGTAATATGTTTGGGTCGGAGGAACATTTTGTGTCAATGAGAAAAAACACGGGCTATTAAAATTTTGAGTGGCTATAGAGGGTCATTTTCTCATTTCCCTGTTTACTGAAATAGCTCCCTGCGATGTTCAAATTGTATAACTATACTTTAATTTTTTACCTTTGTTTGCCCCAGAGGCATAACTTCAAGGTCAAAATCGAGGGGCAACACTTGTTAAACTTGAAATTCTATCCTTGAAGTAAGCGTAGACAAATATTGAAGACCATCCACTTTGAAAGTTATTTGTGTACTCGGTATTGAATGAGCAAAGGTAAATCATTTAACCCACCCATCCCCCCCCCACCCCCCCTTATTTTGTGAATAGATTTAGAGGAGCCTTTATTTGAAAAGATTTGATATGCGATTATTGGGGAAGCGAACGACTATATGAGGTAAACGAATACTTTCGTCTTTCATTTCGAGTCCTCAAACGACTGCTAATAAGGAGGATTACTCAATCTTCTGGCTAGTAATGTGATATTTTAATTTCTTAAGGTCTTGTCTATGTATTTTTAAAATATGACCCGTACAAAATAAGATGGGCTAGATAACCATAGAAGGAAATTTAGGGTTATACATTGGTCGTGATGTCGAGTTGGTTCGAATTTTTCAATTACCAAATTAAATTAAAGGGGTCGGATTTTAAATCTATAACCAAACCAATAGGCTCACACTAGGTAATGTAATATGTACTCAATGGGTTCAATTGAATTATACACAAAGAATTTTGCTAACAAATATTAAAATATAAAAAAATTAAATGCAACAAATTGCACAAAGAATCTAGAAACAAGGGGAAAACAACATGGCTGGCTGGCTTTGTTGTATTTAATTTTTATATATATATAAGTATGTGTGTGTATAAATTTGTTGTATTTTAACAAATATTAATCTAACACATAATTTTAACAATAAAATAAATACTATTAAGAGTTTTAAAAGTAGAATTCATTAAGTTAAAGTCCTAAAATGTTTTCTGCGGTATATATATACATAGAGAGAGAGTGTGTTCAAATGAAACGGCAGTCGATCTCTTTAAACATTAAATCTTCTTATCTTTTTCCGACAGTCTCTTTTTGACTTTGAAACACAGAGAGAACAATCTGTAGCATTAGTTAGTCATCAAACCCATGCATGACAATTGACATCTAAATTAGTTGAATCCAAAGTAAATTTGCCGGGTATTCCGAGGCAAAGAATATAATGCAGGCGAATCAGCCGACATTTATCCATATTCCTAAACATCAAATTTGAGTCGTTGCCATGAATTTCTTCTTAGCCGACCAATTTCTTGAAATCTGCATTCTCTACGACTGTAACCTATTTCATATTATATGATCAGTTGTTTTATTTTTCAATCTAGTCGGTGCTCATTACTCCCTCAAGAATACATCAACGGTGTTATTTTTTCTATCGAGGTATGTCAACACATAGTCTACGAGGACACCCGATAAAAACATCAATCTTTGTAGCAATTATGTCTACCTTTTGATTTTCTAAATTATTTAATATGTTTTTAGTATTTGTCTTCCACCTTTTAGTGTTGTACACAAATGTTATTATTAATTTGAAAAGGTATAGTTGGTCAAGAACATGATCCTTGGTCAGCAAGTTGATCGGATTCGGTTGTCGAAGTTTGAACAAGTTCCATTCAAAGTCCACTAAAGATCCACAATCTTCTCAACCAATAACTTACACAATTCATAATATAGATTTCCGGTTTGAATTTAATTTCAATTCAAACGCATTTCAGAATGATAGATAATGTGTTTTTCTTGTACAAGAATTTTCCAATTTACTCCTCTAATACGAAATATCTAATATGACATATGTTAATTTTATTCTTCATTATATTTTGAGAATAACTATATCTACTTTTATCTTTAGTAGATGATCTTTTTTTTTTTAGCGGAGCTCCAACTGAATTCCAATTATCGAACTAGTAAATACACTTGGAAAGTACAAATTTATCCCTCTATTTCTACAATTATTTATAGGATCAGTGTATTAAATGTAAATCCATTTTAATCTTATCGTAATATAAAGAATCCATTTTAAACTTATCGATCTTCGATATTGTTGTCGGTTGGCAAATCTTTTTCAGCTTTGCACATGTAGGCCCTCCCATTCAACTCCCCCACCGCACCTCACCCCTCATTAATTAGGATCATATTTAGTTGTAGAATTAACTTAAATAACTGTCCATCAATCACTTAAATTAAAAATAATTCCTTAAAATATAATATATATATACATAATTTATATAATATGTGTATAATTATTTATAATCAAAGTATATTCTATAAATATAGTTAGAAAAAGTAAACAATGAATATGATCGGCTATTTGACTAAAATACCTTAATTTACATTGACAAGTGAAGATTTTTTAGGCCAACTGGTCATTGTTACCTAGTAGATAAAGCTCACTTTTGATGGAGGATTACTTGTACAGATAGTGTAAAATTTAGGTACATTATAAGTGTATATAAGTTAAATTCGGCATCATATTAATGTATTACATTTATAAGGTCACTTAAAGTACTAGTATTTGACAGTGTTGTAGCACTTGTAAGGTAACTGGAATTAAGATTATACTTCCTCCGTTTCAAATTAGATGAGATACTTTTCTTTTGAATCTGTTCCAAAATAAATGGCACATTTTTAAATAAGGAAATAATTCAACTTTAAACTCTTCATTTTAAGGAAATAATCCAACTTTAAACTCTTTATTTTACCCATTTTACCCTTAATGAGAAGTTTTTATAACCACACAAATCTCATGACTCCACAAAGCTTTTACCCCTTAAGCTTTTAAGACCACAAATTTTCAAAAGTATTCTTCTTTTTCTTAAACTTCATGCCGAGTTAAACTACCTCATCTAAATTAAAACGGAGGAAGTAGTAAGGTTTTTACTACTTTACACTTCACTTCTACAAATCTCTGTCAACATTTTTGGACAAGTAGACCCCTAAACCTTCTCCGGCGCCCTTCTTAGAATCATATGTTACCATAATATTTTAGCATTTATAAGGTGATCGACCTAAAGTATGATTTCGGTCAAGTATTCCTTTTATAAAATAATAGCGAGTTAACTACATCTCTTGTTATTGGCCTGAGTAAGTTTGTTTTGATGATTGACAAAGGAAATCAAGCATGAACTAGATTCATGCACAGTGTATACAGATACAGACAGATTCGAGCGCATGGCATGTACGTGAAGGAGATAAGCTTAAGTCGTTATATCTGATATCTCCTGAACGAAAATGTTGTATAATTGATAAGGAGAAGGACTCTTTACTCGAACAGAACTCTATCCTAGATAAAGGATGAGTTAGAAGTTAAAGATAACTAGAACTCTTCCACCAAGGAAGAGTAAAACACAAGAATTCTAGTTATTTCCTATTCTACTAACTCTATATATTGCAGGATGTTCTCATTTTACAGGTACACACAAACACTGAAGTTAAACGAGAATTGAGAGCAAAATAGCAAGGCATTTTTCAAGCAATTCCTGTGTGATTCAAGTGTGCGAACCTGAAGCTACATGAACCAGATAAAAGAAGCTAGTTCCAAGTGTCTTTCTTTTATTCTAGTTCAATTATAGTAGGGCTTTCAAGTTGTACCTTTCAACTTTCTCCAGAAGCATTTGTACTAGGTACTCTGAGTGTAGTGTTCAAGTTAGAATTAACTTGGGATTGTCGCAACAGTCTGAGGTTGGTTGCCACAAAGGGTTAGAGATAATCCTTACATTTATAAAGAGTTTTGTAAATGCTATTTTTAGCTCAGTGATTTAGTGTAATGTTGCAAAAAATCATACTAGGTAGTAGGTCGTGGTTTTTTCACCTTTAAGCCAGGTATTTTCTACGTAAAAAATACTTGTGTTATTTACTTTCTGCATTTATTATTCCGCAATAATAGTATAAGGAACACATAGAAGAACCAGATCCTTCTATAATTTGTGCACGCAAAAAAAATTGGACACCACACAAATCACCCTTTATTGTGTGGTATTGAAGTATAAAATATTAATTGGTATCAGAGCATGTTATCCTTGAAAAGGCTAACACCTTTAGGAGAAGATCAAGATGAGTACACTAATTGGAAATTGGGAAGGGCAATCCATTACTAGGCCACCACTCTTTAATGGCCAGTACTACTCTTGGTGGAAGAACAAAATGAGAGATCACGTTCAAGGGGAAGACTATGAGCTATGGGACATTGTCACTGATGATCCACTGGCAACTTTGAAGAAAAATGCTGACTGAATATATGTGCCAAAAACAAGAGCGGACTCCAATACTAAGGACTTGAAGAAGTGAGAGAAGAATGCTAAAGTCAAGAAATGGCTTGTTTGTGGGCTTGGTCCAGATGAATACAACAAAATCCAAGGTTGTTTCGCTGCTAAGTAAATTTGGGACACACTGCAAGTAGCCCATGAGGGAACAACTCAAGTAAAGAGATCAAGAGGAACTCTATTGTATTCCCAGTATGAGAACTTTATTATGAAGGATGGGAAAACCATTCAGGAGATATACACAAGGTTTACTACATTGACAAATGAACTAAAATCTCTTGAAAGGATTATCCCTAAAGAGGAAAGAGTTGAGAAGAATTTACTAGGGTTTTGCCACTCACATGGTAAAGCAAGATCACTGCCATATCCAGGAATCAAAGAACATTATCACTCTCCCACTAGATGAATTGATTGGGACACTGCCTATGAAATTAGGAGGTAAACTATGAAAATTGATGTATCTAATAAGGAATGAAGCTTGGCACTCAAAACCATTGGAGGTTTTGATCTGGAAGATGATGAATAGCTATGATCACAAAAGACTTCAAGTACCCAAGGAGAGGAAAGGGTTCTTCAAGAAGTGGAAGTTAGAGCAAGGTAAAATCTCCTAAGAAGCAAATCAATTATGTTTTCTACACGTGTGGAAAGATGGATCATCACATCAAAAGTTGTCCTTTATGGGATTGAATGGATGGAGGAAATAGCTAAATGAAGGAACAGGTTCAGATGATGATGATGATGAACGAGCACTTATGTCCATTGGAAAATTTGATGAAGAAACTGAGGTAAGTGTCTTTCATCTCAAAGACAAGATCAATTTTTTGTCTGAAGAAAGGTTATCCGAGTTACTACTAGAGCTAATTGATGAATATGAGGATGTGAATAATGAAAAGTAATAGCTGTAAAATGAATTTGTGATTTTGAAAGTTAAGTGCAAAAACCTGGAACTTAGGGCTTGTGAAACTGAAAGTGAAAATACAGTGTTGAAGAACCAGGTTCATGCACTTGACACAACTGTCCTATAACGTAGATCTGAAAATCTAAAATTGAAATTAGGAAAAGCCAAAAAGACAGTTGATCATACACAAATCACTTTAAAAGGAAATGTAGGGAAAATGAAAGATAAGTTGTATAAGAGGGATGGACAGGTAAGAGTCCTAAAAGAGAATCTAAACAAGGCCAAGCATGATCTAGACAGAACTTGTAAATGGAACTTGTCCTCTGATGCACTTTCATGACTACAAGAACATCATAGCAGCAACAAAAGAGGATTTGGCTTTGGGAACTCTACACCTAAGTGGAATCCCAAAAGCAAGTACCTCACAGTCCCTGAGAATAAAATTTGTACACACGGTGGTAACACTGGTCATTATAAGAGTGAATGCACTACAAAAGAGAAGGCACGTCAAAAGAACAAAAGGTTTGTTCTAGGGAAAAATAGGCTGCCAAGTTGGGCTAAAAAGAATTTGATTTATCCTTTTTCCTATTGAAAGGGACCCAAACTAGTTTGGGTTCCTAAGATTAATCCCTGATTTCCTTTTGTAGTTCAAACTGAATGGGAGAAGCCAAATATAGTACATGGATAGTGGTTGTTCAAAGCACATGACAGGAATCAAGAACCAGTTCCTCTCACTTGAGGATCTTAAGGGAAAATGGAAAGAAATGTGAGATCATTGGGGTTGGAAAGGTTGGTAAGTCCGATTCTCACACTATTGAGAATGTATACTTGATAGATGGACTGAAGTAAAATCTAATAAGTGTATCACAATTGTGTGATAATAGTAACATGGTAGCCTTTACGTCTATAGAATGTTTTTGTGATAAATCTTACCACTGAAAAGATTGTTCTGCAGAGAAAAAGAGTGAGTAACATATATGTGGTTGATCTGTCCTCATTTTTAGATAATGAACTCAGTTGCTTAAGTTTGTTATATAATGATCCCCTCATTTGGCACAAGAGACTTGGACATGCCAGTCTAAGCCAACTCAATAAACTAATATCCAAGGACTTGGTGATAGGGCTGCCTAACATTAAGTTCAAGGAAGACAAAGTTTGCGAGGCTTGTGAAAGGGAGAAACAGATAAGCTTTTCTTTTAAAAGCAATAAAATGGTAAGTACCACCAGGTCGATGGAACTGGTCCATATGGATTTGTGTGGACTAATGAGAACAACGAGCAGGTATGGTAAGAGATATCTTATGGTGCTTGTTGATGATTACTCAAGGTTTACTTGGACACTATTTTTAACATCTAAAGATGAAGCATTTGACATGTTCACTTCTTTTGTTATAAAAACTCAGAAACAACTAGGTAACCAACTTGCATCAATTAGGTCTGATCATGTTACTGAATTTGAGAATGCTAAATTTACTGAATTTTGTGATGAGCATGGCATAAATCATAATTTATCTTCTCCTAGGAATCCACAACAAAATGGAGTAGTTGAAATAAAGAATAGGACATTAGAAGAAATGGTTAGGACTCTGCTTATTTCTAGTAAATTGCCCCATAGCTTCTAGGCAGAAGCTGTGAACACTGCTTGATATATCATAAATAGGCGCTTGACTAGACTTCTTGTTGAGAAGACTCTTTATGAGTTACTTAAATGGAGAAAGCTAAATATATCCCATTTTAAGGAATTTGGATGCACGTAGTTTGCACAATAATGGTAATGACTCCCTAGGTAAGTTTGATCCTAGAAGTGATGAGGAAGTATTCTTTTAGGATATTCTTCATATAGTAAAGCTTATAAGATTTATAACAAAAGAACTATGTATGTAGAAGAAAGTGGGCATGTGGTTTTTGATGAAACTAACATTCTTTCCAAGAGGTAGGACCATGATGATGAAGCAATTGGGCTGGTAAGAAACTCAAATGAAACCACATCCCAGACTGAAGTTGCACCAAAGGAAGGATATATAATGGAATAGGTCCTTCCAACCAGGGAAACCTGACAGGTGAACTGAACAAAGAGGTACTTATCCTCAAACCTCGAGGGAACCTGTCCATGTACCTGTTCCTCAACAACAAAATATTGAAGGAACATCTAGGGGAAAAAATTGGTTATGAAGCCTTACAAGTATCAAAGTTCTCATCTCATTGAGAACATAATCATTGATCCAACCTCTGGAATCAGAACTAGATCTTCTTTGAAGAATCTTTGTGCTTTTGATGCTTTTTTATCTCTTATCGAACCTAAAAATGTTCCTGATGCTTTTCAGGATGCAGACTAGGTCAATGCAATGCAAGATGAACTCAACTAATTTGGGAGAAGTCAAGTTTGGCATCTGGGACCAAGACTCAATGAGAGATCAGTAATTGGCACAAAATGGGTCTTCCAAATCAAACTTGACGAAGATGGAACAGTTACAAGGAACAAGACAAGATTAGTGGTTCAAGAATATAGTCAAGTGGAAGGCACAGACTATGATGAGACTTTTTCTCCAGTTGCAAGATTGGAAGCAGTTAGACTCCTTATAGCCTTTGGTACTTACATGGAATTCACTTTCCATCAGATGGATGTCGACAGTGCCTTCCTCAATAGCTATCTAAAGGAAGAAATGTTTGTCAAGTTAATTCCTGACTTTAAAATCAAGGAATGTCCTAATCATGTGTAAAAGCTTGGCAAGGCACTTTATGGGCTCAAGCAGGCTCCAAGAGCATGGTATGAAAAACTGTCAAAATTCTTGCTTGAGCATGGCTACAAGAGATGTAAAATTGACAATACTCTGTTCTTGAAATAAAAATATAAAGATCTTTTGGTAGTTCATATATATGTTGATGATATAATCTTTGGAGAAACTACTGATAAGTTAAGTAAAGAATTTGCTAAACTAATGAGGAGTGAATTTGAAATGAGCACAATGGGTGAGCTTAATGTCTTTTAGGCTTACAAATTAAACAAAATTCAAATGGAGCTATAATCCATCAGTAGAATTATGTGAAAGTGTTGCTTAAAAGGTTTAAAATGGAAGACTCCAAGGAAATTGACACTCCTATGGAAACAGTCACAAAATTAGATATAGATGAACCTGGTTCATCTATTGATCAGAAGTGGTATAGGGAAATGATAGGCTCTTTGTTATATCTCACTACTAGTAGATCTGACATTGTTTTCAGTGTAGGCATTTGTGCTAGATTTCAGGCAAATCCAAAGGAGTCTCACTTGACTGCCGTCAAGAGGATCTTAAGATACCTTAAAAGCACCGCTGAACTTTGTCTATCGTATCCAAAAGGTAGTAATTTTAACTTAGTGGGATATGCTAATGTTGATTATGCAGGTTTTCTTGTGGGTAGAAAGAGCACTTCAGGTATGGACCACTTTCTTGGCTCGTGTCTTGTGTCTTCGGCCACCAAAAAGCAAAATTTTGTGGCCTTGTCTACTGTTGAAGTTGAGTATGTGGTTGCTGCCTCATGTTCTGCTCAATTTTTGTGGATCAAACAACAATTAGCGCTCGTTTGGCTTGGCTTTAAAAAAGTGAATTTCAGCAAAAAACTTTTTAGATAAAAAGTAATAAGTTGGGTTGCCCAACTTATTTGTACTGGCTTGTTTTAAGTAGTTTTTAACTTATTTGAAGCACTTTTTGACTTTGTCAAACTCTGGAAAAAGCTAAAAAGAGCTTAAAAGCTTATTTGACCAGCTTAAAACCAATCCAAACACCCTTTTAATGGACTTTGGAATTGATGTAGGTTGTATCCCCATCTTTGTGACAACACCAGTGCAATTAGTATGACCACGAACCTGGTTCATCACAAAAGAACTAAGCACATAGATGTTATGTATCACTTTTTGAGGGACAACTATGAAAAGGGTTTAATCACTTTGGAGTTTTGTGCTAGTGACAAGCAAATAGCTGACTTCGCAAAAAAGCTCTAAGTAGAGATCACTTTGAAAGGAACGTGTTAGAATTAGGGATGATTAAGATCACCTAAAAGGAAACAATTCTAACTCAAAAATTGGCTAAATTATTTGTGATTTTTGTACATAATTAGATTAGATTTTGCTCAGTCTCACACTTTCACTAGTATACTCTTGTACCATGTGCTAAAATGTCTCATTAATATCTAATGATACTATCTTTATTTTCTCAGACTTACACAAGAGATTTCTCAGTAAAAAAACTTGGTTCATCAAGATTACATGGTATGTACTCTCCACTTAGCATATTTTGAAATAATTTTATTTGGATCATGATAAAAAAGAGAGTCCCATTTAATCCTAACCTCCCTCAAGATTATCTATTACAAAAAGAACCAGTTTCACCCAAAGGGAGTCCCCAGTGCAATAATTGCCTCGATTCTAAGGAAGTCTCCAATGCCTTTTCAAACTAACTCCCAGTTTGATTAGGCTCCTGAGCTTCTAAAAAACTTTCATTACCTAATTAAACTCTCCCTCTTTAAATTGATTTGGCTTTACCCATTTCTTCACTTCTAATTTTCAAGCCGCCAAAAAACTCTCTCATCTCTTCCACACACACACATACCTCCTCTACACACATCAACGACAAACCCATCTGAAAATCCTTCTTCTCTACCCAAAGAATCCTCACCTACACCATCTATCACACCTTCAACCATACCCACCTCTAAGAAAGGAAGGTTCGAGATGCTTGCTCGAAAAATAGTCGCTAAAGGAGAACAAATCAAGAAAATTAATGAGCAATTAAGGAAAAGTCAGGCAGAAGAACCCTAGAAATCTGAAAAATCATTTAAGTCTCCAACTGAGGGGGAAGAAATTCAGTTGGAAGAAATTATTTCATCTGAAATAGAGCATGTAACTTCTGGTACTAAGATTGCGCATGATATAATTTCTGGAGTTGCTAAGAATTTGGAGAACATATTTGTATTGGTTGGAACTATGGTTGGGGTTGAAACCACTGAATCTGGAAAAATTGGTGGTAAATATAAAAAGAAAAAAAAATAGAGAGTGAGGGTGATCAAGGTGATGTGATGGGAAAGGGAAAAGAAGGAGTGGCCGAATCTTCACCTACTCCTGTTGAGTTGACTGCGGAAACTAGGGCTATGGTGTTGTGGAGTGAGGATGTTGCTGAGGAGAAAGTAAGTTGGAGAGAAGAAAGGGGTAATGGATCTGGAGATGCAAGTGCAGCTGAGGGGTTGGTTAGGTTGAGGTAGAGGTTCCAAGAACCTGTTCCAGCTGTGTAGGAACCCCTCGAAAGCTTGCTAAAACGGGTGTCTAACAGCTACAATCAAAAAACGAAGAAGAGTTTCGGAGTTAAAATCCCTAGAACTTCTAGGGAAAACAAGAAGAGAACTGTTGTCTCTTCTATCCCTGTAGAGACTCCTCTTACAAAAGGAAGAGCTCGGAGTCAGAAGAATCAGAGTGAGGCTGAACTGGAAAATGCTCTAGAAGAGAGTAGAAGAAAAACTGCTGTAAACGGAAAGAAGAAAGTGAGTGATCCTGTGGAGGCAATTGAAATTGAGGAGATAGACCTGGTTCTTCGTGATGAAGAGAAGGAAGAGGAAGCACAGGATGCGACTCCAAAGATAAAGAAAAGAAAGACTTCCAAAAAAAAGTCTTCTTCAAAGATAAAGTCTGGAGAGCTTTCTACCTTGGCGAAAAGAACCAGGTCTGTCATGAAATCTAGAAAAGTGAAGGTAGTGGAGGAAGAAGAAGAAGAAGAAGAAGAAGAAGAAGAAGAAGAAGAAGAAGAAGAAGAAGAAGAAACTAATGAATAAAGAGAAGAATGAGAAGTTTGGTAAAAGAACCATGTTGAAAGGTAGACTCCTCAGGGACTTGGAAAAGGAAGGCACAGTGATGCTGCTGGAAAAACTGCAATTACAGGGTTGGAAGGACATGGTCCTTCAGATGGATGGAATGCTATCCAAAACTGAAATTGTGGAGTTCATGACAAATTGTGAGATCAAGAATGGCAGGGTCACCAGTGTGGTGAAAGTGGTAATTGTGAGCTTTGACGGCAAGGAATTGAGAGAGATTCTGGGAGTACCTACTGAGGGGCATAATGATTACAAAAACTAACATGCCAAGCCTAGAGAACCTCCTCATTTCTCTTGCCATTACAAGAAAATTTGCTGACAATGAGTTAGAGTTAGAGCCCAAGGTTGTGTACAAAAGCAAGATGAAGACTGCCCATAAGCTACTCTTCGAATTCGTTCACAAGATTGTGTTGCCCGAGAAGGAAAAATGGCACATTGACACCTTCATGGGCTTGGTCTTTATGGAATACCTGGATACTGGGAGGTAGATTAATTGGCCAGGGTTTATGATCCAGATCCTTGATAGGGTTCTGAATGGAACCAAAACTCATGTCATACCCTATGGTTTCATTCTCACCACCGTTTTGGCTCACTTCAAGGTTCCCTTAAAGAAATGGGATGTTAGTACAAGCAAAGATCACTTTGGGTCAAACACCTTGACGACATGTGACTATGAAGTTCATGCAGCTGCTAAAGAACCTGGTTCTTCCAAGAAGGTGCCTGTGAACAACAAAGTCAGAGCCTTGGTGCAAGAGAGTGGGGCTAAGGATGCTGAGATTGAGAGGCTGAAGAAGAGGTTGGTGAAGTAGAAACTGAGAGGGAAGCTCTAAGGGCTGAGCTTGCAAAGGAGAAGGAGAAGAATGAAGGCATTCTTCATGATATGTTGAAGCTTCTTCAGGCCAGAAACCAAGAACCTAGTCCTTCCCAGCCTTGAAACCTTCATAGCCTAGTTAGACAAACCAGCGATCCAGATGTGATTTTTTTGTTCTTTTTGCCCATGATCCAGTACCTTTATTTTCTTCTATGCTTTGTGGATGACTAGTATAAATGGTAGTAAATTATTTTTTTGCTCTAACTGTTTGTTGATGCTTCTTAGATAGCTAATATCATCAAATAGATATATGATGCTTGACTACATGATTTCATTTGAAGTAGCCCAAGTGGCCATGAGTGATATCTATTAAAATATGGTTATCTAACATAATTATGCAACTTTTCGATGATGCTAAAATAGGGAAGATAGATTGTTCTTTTACTTTGGATTGTGATGTTTATAACCTAATGAACCTAGTCCTTGATGATTTGTGACTTTGTCATCATCAAAGAGTGGGAATTTTTTGGCTTAAGTAAGTTTGTTTTGATGATTGACAAAGGAGCTCCAGCATGAACCAGGTCCATACACAATGTACACAGACACAAGCGAATTCAAGCACAAGGCATGCACGTGAAGGAGATAAGATTAAGTGGTTATGTCTGATATATCCTGAACGAAAAGGTTGCATAATTGATAAGGAGAAGGAATCCTTACTCGAAGAGAACTCTATTCTAGATAAAAGAGGAGTTAGAAGTTGAAGATAACTAGAACTCCCCACCAAGGAAGAGTAAAGCATTAGACTTCTAGTTAGACTAACTCTATATATTACAGGATGTTCTCATTTTACTGGTACACACAAACGCTGAATTTAAACGAGAATGAGAGCAAAATAGCAAGGCATTTTGCAAGCAATTTGTGTGATTCAAGTGTGCAAACTTGAAGCTACATGAACCAGATAGAAGAACTAGTTTCAAGTGTTTGTCTTTTATTCTAGTTCAATTGTAGTAGGGCTTTTGAGTTGTACCTTTCAGCTTTCTCTAGAAGTATTTGTACTAGGTACTCTGTGTGTAGTGTTCAAGTTAGAGTTAACTTGAAATTGTCGCAACAGTCTGAGGTTGGTTGCCACAAAGGGTTAAAGGTAATACTTAGGTTTACAAAGAGTTTTGTAAATGCTATTTTTGGCTCAGTGATTTAGTGAAGTATTGGAAAAAATTCTACTCGGTAGTAGGTCGTGATTTTTCCACCTTTTGAGCTAGGTGTTTTCCACGTAAAAATACTTGTGATCTTTACTTTCTGCATTTATTATTCCACAACAGTAATATAAGGAACACATAGAAGAACCAGGTCCTTATATAATCTGTGCATACAAAAAATTAGACACCAGACAAATCAGTCCTCTTGTGTGGTATTGAAGTATAAAACATTACTTGTATATCACTAGTTTAGTTCATTAAGAGGTTGTATACTGTTTTTTTTTTCTTGGGTAATGTTCTCTTTGGGAGGTTTTGGTTTTATATGTCCCCCTCCTTTATATTTTTTGCTCATCAAATAAACAAGACAGGGTCAGCCTGGGTGGTTGGATTAAAGAAAAGAAACTACAAGCTAAAAAGAATTCACGTAAACTTATACTCTGGCGATCAGAAATTTTGGAAATGGTGAAAGTTAGCGTCCAAGTTGAAATGAGAAGGAAAACAGGAGTAAAAGAGCACAGCTGCCAGCCACGTTGATACATATATATACTAGTATAAGTTTTGTATTATTAATTATTCCACTATGAAAAAAGTATACAGTAATACAACCTTTTCGGAACAGAAATTAAAGAGTGCTTACATTAGTCACTATCTTAAATTCGTCCCCCAAAATTATTCTTCCTTCCATATTTAGTAATAGTATATATGCATTATACATTATAGTAATTATTGCTGGTAAAATGAAACATTGGTAAACCCTAGTTCAGATATCTCCATATTGTAAGATTAGGAATCAAAACCCTAATCAAGAAAGCCATATTTTCTTAATGTATTAAAGAGGTCCTTTGTAGCCGGTAAAAAGTGATGGATGTGCCCTAACGATCATTCCTGGCTCGGCTCTGATAACTCAATTCCGGAAAGAGTCGGTATTTATTCCACCATTTCTTGGAACAGCCATAGCAGAAAGTGGCTGCTTCATTTCACAAGAAAGCTTCAAAACTTCACTAAGATCAACAGGCTGAGTCTCATTTCCAACCCACTTAAAATTCTTCACCAACTTAGCTACCCAAAGACTCACTGTAGCCAACCCTAAATTCTTCCCAGGGCAAACTCTTCTTCCAGCTCCAAATGGTGCAAGCCTTAAATCATTACCCCTAACATCAAAATTCATCCCTAAGAACCTCTCCGGCTTAAACACCGACGAATTCTCCCACACGTTAGGGTCATGTGTGATGGACCACATGTTGATCATGGCCGTCGTGTTGGCCGGAATTATCATGCCGTTGCTGAGGTGGACGTCGGAGGTGGATAGCCGGGACCATGATAAGAGTGGGCCTGGCGGATGTAGTCGTAAAGTTTCTTTTATGACTGCTTGAAGGTAGGGCAATTTGGCAGCATGTGCATCTGTTACATTTTCATTCCCTACTATAGTTTCTAGCTCATTGTGAAGTTTTTCTTGAATTTCTTGGTTCAGAACTAATTCTGCCATTACCCATTCGGTTAGTAGTGCAGTTGTATCGGTACCACGAAAGATCATTTCCTGCAAGGATAAGACAAAAACTAAATGTAAAACAAATTATGGACCGAAAGAAAGGACGAATTAAGAATGGATTTTTAAGTTATATACACTGTCGTAAAAGTTTTCTATATGATTAGTATAGTTTAACATGTGATAACAAGTCGGTTACCATATCGTTAACAGTAATAAGTTATTTAAAGACACGTGCCTGAATAATCTATATTAAACGGTCTTGAAGATGATAGGTTTCTAAATACTAAGGTTACTATCACCTCAACTTCTATGAGAAATCAAAGTGGCATATACCATAATGGAACAATCCAGAAATAGAGAAACTTTTAGCCAGTCGGCAGGAATGTACTTAGAAAAAAGAAGAAAAAAAATTCATGCGAGGGGGAATAAGAGAATAATTTCTTATATTTATCAGTAAGATAAGACAAAGCTAGAAAAAGAGTAGAGTAATATTATTACTAACCCATAAAACAGCCACCATGTCGTCCTCCTGAAGCTTCTCTTCACCACTTAATGTTAGCAAAACATCAACAAAATCATAAGCTTCTGAATTCTTTTTGGATTTTCCATCATTAATATGCTCTTGAATCATCTTCTTAACGAAGTTTTCAACTCGAGGGACAAGTGCTGAGCATCGTTCCTTGATGTGAAAAGGGTCATAAAAATACTGTAGCCATGGCAAGTGATCAGACCAATTAAAAGCTCCCAATAACTCAAATCCTTCAGCCACAATTTCTTGAAGATCTTTTGCTTCATTATTTTCTTCTTCCATTTCATATCTTTTCCCAAACACAATTCCCATTATGTTGTTAAGAGAAGCTGCTTGAAGGTGTTTTCTTAGAGTTACCGAGCCATGCAAGTTCTGTTCTTTGGCTATAGAAACTAACATGGAGGTGCATTCTAGCTGCCTTGACCCCTCATGGGCTAAAATGCGCTTAGGTGCAAAGAGATGTGATGAGGCAATTTTCCTCAAGAGCCGCCAATACGTTCCATTGGGTGCAAAACCGATGGCTCGGCTAAACATGAGCTGCTTAGCCGACTCTTTGACCGGTCGGTTCGCGAAATGTGGGGAGGTCAAGATTTCCCGGGCTATGGACGGGTCGGATGACACGATAGCCCGAGTCGAACCCAGGCTAAAGGCCATGACTTGAGTGGCATCATAAGTTGAAGCCGTTAAAGCAAGAGTGCGGTGAGCTAAGCCGTGGCTCAAGCTGAATAAGCTGCCGAAAATAGGCAGACCTTTGGGTCCAGGAATGGGAACCCGGCCCATAGAGTTCAGTCCATTTTTCCATGCCGAGCCACCGGCAGTAAAAGCCCAAGTAAAAACACAAATTACCACAAAGATAACAAATGTTGGAATGAGGAGATTAAAAAAGTTTTGGGTTTCAAGAATAGGTGGTAAGGCAAACATCCACCAAGTGAAATCCTCATAAATAGAGGTGAAAGACATGTTTGAGAATGAGTTGGTGTACACAAAAGATAAAAAGAGTACGATATTTTGTGTGTGTGTGTGGTGAAAGAGGGAAGAAAGTTGGTGCTTAAATAGGCAGGTTGTGTGTTCAAGTAGGAGTGCAATTCATTGGTGTAACAAAAAGTTAACATCTTGGATTACGTGCAATAAGAGGTGGTCTACGTAGCTACACACTATTCTTGCAGTGGAACATAATATGGGTAAATTGAAATATTATAGTTTCGGTTTCCCTTTTCCTCAACCTGATTATTAAAACTTTATAACTGAGTTTTAAATTAGCGATCAAAATTGGTCGCTAATATCAATGTTTCTTTGACCAAGCAAGTCTGACCAGCGCGATCAACATATTGACCACTTTATCGATCAATCTTTATCGATAAATTATTTAAAATAAATATATATTTTTCTTCATATTTGTGACCAACTTTCGTCGTTTCTTTTTACCGACCAACTTTGGTCGCAAATATTTGATGATAATTTCCAGATTTTTAGTAGTGCTTTTTTCCTTTCAAAAATGCATATGTAGGTCTGCTAAAACTGAACTTATAATAACTCAAAAAATACTCATGAAGTTAAGAGTCCCAACTAGTACGCGTTTCCTTAGTTTGACTCTAATGTTCAAATTGACTCATTATTAGAACTTCAATACAAGTAGTGGAGGATCCGAGTCTATGATTTTTTTTTTTTTCCTTTTTCTTGTAGTACTTTTCTTTATATGAGTTAATTTTTCTACTTCTACAAAATCTTCTTATAAAAAATGAGAAATATTAGAAGTAAACTCCGACCTTTAACAATAAAAATTAAAGAACGGTACAAAATAATATTTGCCAAATGAAAAAATAAAAGGAACTGTATGAAATTAGCTACAAACATGGATGACACAAGTAACCGAGTCAAATACGTAGCTATAATTTTGGGATTGCAAAAAATAGTTGGGTAGGATAAAACAATAAATTAAATACTATAATCATGGTTAGGGACTTAGGGTTTTAATTATTTGATTCAATTAAATCTCATCTAATGATATTTAATTATGACAAGTGTCTCCAATCCAAGTAGGAACTTGGAGAAATGGAAGGCCTAGAAAATAGAGGGGAGTTGGATCCTAGCACTTCGTATCATATACACCTTCCGATCCACTTTAATTAATTTTTTTAACTTTTTTTTTTTTGTGATTTATAATATTTCAAAGTTGTCTTTGGAGTAAAGAGCCTAGGAGTATTTGTTGTATTTTTAATGAGTAAATTAAGGTTAATATAGTCAATATCGTTGTTAATTAATACTAAACGATGAATTTCTTAATATATGTAAAAACAACCAAACATATTAATTAAAGTGGACCGAAGGGAGTACTACTTACTTTTGTCCATAAAGGCTCTAAATTAGTATAGATTACTCCCATTTGTTGGTTAAAACAAATTATACATTTACCGCGAAAGAGCAAAACCAGTGGTTAAAACTCATTATTTTGCCGAGAAATAGCAAAACTCGATGGTAGAACTGTTTATTAACTTTTAGGGGGAATATTTTAATCTAGCAATGGCCTTTCTTTTGTGTTTATCTCACCATCCGAAAACAAAATAAATAATGAGACAACTGAAAGAATATATCCTTTTAAATTACAGTCGAGAAAACGCAGAAGTAGCAGCAAGCTCACTACCTTAACTTTTTGGAAGAAATATATTTGATGAGTTCAACTGAATTAACCACCTGTTTTTGTTTCTAAATTATGTATGATGCAGTTAAATATATATTTTAGAACTCATATTTCGCTATGTTGATGTAATATTGAATCTGTGGCAATACTAGAATTATTCTGATAGGAAAATGCTATTGTTATCAGTTTCAATTTCTTAGGAATATCAGAGAAAACATATCAAACAATGGAAAATGACAAACCTATTTAGGTTTTATGCATTTCGATTTATACGTTATGAGAACCAAATAATTCAGGGGATTATGGCACGCCAATGCACAAGGGTACTAAGTTGACAGCTCTTTTTTCTTGTGAAGTACAAGTCCCACCTTGTAAAAATCGATCCAGTTTAATAATTTCTACTACTTTATGACTTTACATATAAAAGATCCAAACCAATACTCTTACCTTCTCAATATCTTGGACAAGTTTAATCGCCATAATTATATTTGTTTTTTGTGTCTTGAATCCAGTACAGAAATTCATGTCTTTGTAGGTTTGGGAATTCCTTGTAAATTTAATAACTACGACATCTTTATAAAGGAATTATAATAAGAAATCTCCGTACTATTCTTCTCATATATAGTGAGGAACTCTTTGTTTTTGTTCAAGACCTGATCGAACTTTGTTAAATCATTAAAAAATTATATTAAAGTTTCAGGTTCACGCTATACCTATAAATTATTCCTATTACCAAGGATTACAACATAATATATATCTTATTATTGGGACATTCAAGTTGTGTGTCATACCTTAGAGCCTTGATAATAAAATATCCCAATTAGTGTCTTTTCTTCCCAATCTTTTGAGGAGAAATTTAATTGGCATTCTGTAAATTAGAAAATTAAGGGGAAAATGATAAATTTCCGTTAGGAAATATTGTATGAAAAAATTCATGCTCACACTAGATAAATTGTTCCAATTGTTAGTTCCAGTTAGTTTGGGACAATGAAATGTGTGTTACAATCATTTATTCCAGGTTCTTCATTGGGTGCCCTTAAGTTTAACCCATACTAGATTTTCAAGTCAATTCGTAATCATTATATACTTTGAAATATAACCTATATTAATTTTCTCAATCCAGTAATTAATTACGTTCTTGGTCCTCAATTACTAGTAAGTTTCAATTGTGTATATTTTGTGATAACCGACTAATCATATTTGGTTATATTTGTCCATGAAAAGTTCTTCAAACCTTGCAAGGGAATTTTTTTCTCCAGCAAAAAAAACAAGTTTCTTTATGTTTTTCAATAAGCTCTGCAAAAAAAAAAAAAAAAAAAAAAAAAAAAAAAAAAGAGAATCTGAAAAAAAAACGAATGTAAATATAAATAATGGATGAAAACAAAGAGGGTGTGAATGCGGAAAGCTGGTTTTTTAAACCACGTGACCGTACACGTGGCAATTAGACTGCTTTACCATGAATAAATTTAGCCATGAAGCTCGGTTAGAAAATGAAAACATTGATATATAATTACTTTTATGTACGTTAAGTAATACTCCCTTCAAGTAATACTTCATTTGGTCCATTTTAATTGACTTTTTTTTTCTTCACACATATTAAGGAATTCACCTTTTAATATTAATTAATAATAAAATTGATCATATTAATATTAATTTGTTCATTAAAAATAAAATACTCCTAGGTTCTTTACTCCAAAGGCAACTTTTTTAAAAAAAAGAAGTTAATTCTTTCTGGATATCTGAAAAAATTAAATAGTTTGAACCACAAATAAAATGTCAAAAAATTATTTAAAGTGGACCGAAAGGAGCAGGGGTATATCTAAGTCTTAGGGTATGGGTTCACGTGAACCCATACTCCTCTCCCTAAATCATGTATTATAATGTTATATTTCTTGAAAATTGCTTAATTATATGAGCGTGAACCCATGCTCAAAGACTCCTATGGTGCAATAATTATTGAGTGCACCTGTACGAACGAAATTGATAGTTCAAATCCCACTCCGGACGGTCTTGTTTTCGGCATAGAGTATAGTTATATACGTGAAAATCACTAAAATTTTAAAAAAATATATAATTTGAACCTATAATTTCAAAAGTGTAGTGGGTACATGGTAAATACTAAAGTGAAAGTCGTCAAATATAAATTCTAAATCCGCATCTTTATAACAGTGCATGCATCCTCTTGAAATTCTGGATTCGCCTCGAAAAGGAAATATATAATTAATTCCACCTTATTAAATTATTTAATCATGACAAATTAATACGGCTTGGTCTACACATGAGACGCTAGTAAATATTTATCAATCTCTACTAAATTAAGTACACTCAGTAACCTAGGTGCCACGAGCATTACACAAATTTCCACTATCCCACACATACTCATTTTGCACACATTCTCAAACCCCGACGTCGGATCCTACCTCTTTTACTCCTTTCTTTTCGAGACTAACCTTAATTATCTCTTCAAGTAGGGGTGTGGGGTGTACAAATCAAACTGAAAAATCGCACCAAATTGAAAAGTTAAATCAAATCGATTAAAAAACCTGACGTGGTTTGGTTTGATTTGATTTGGTATTGAGTAAAAAAATCTGAACCAACCCGACATATAAATATATAATTTTTATATATACTTTTAAGATTTTATATAGAATTTTTTTTAAAAAAATATCTAGAAATATTTGGGATTCTCTTGCGGGATATAAATTTTAATAGAATATGAAGTGCTCCATATCTATTGACCTTAAATAATGAGTTTTATGATCACTTTCTTATCAAGTGTTACTGAAATGCGTCTATCTCTTTGTTCTTTCATATTCATATCATATGTTAAGATCTATTAAATTCTTATTTCTTTTTCGAATGTGAAGTGGTTATTAATATTTAGGTATCATATTGATTTTTATGTTTAATTACTAAATTCGGTTAACCTGAATGTGTATATCAATGAAAATTTTTGGCGAACGACTAAAAATATAACAATTATGTGTTACTAATAGAATTATTTCATAAGAATATTTTAATTGATAATATGTTTATTAATTTTTTATATTTTTAGTAAATATATATTTAATTATCAAATATTTAACAAAGTAAGATTGAAATAATATGTAAGTAACAAAAAATCCGAAAACCCGAAAAACTCGACAAGATCGAATCAATGCAAACCGATATAATTAATTTGGTTTGGTTTTGATAAAACCCGAACCAACCCGGTCCATGTACACCCCTATCTTCAGGCATGGGTTTGAACGTGCGTGTTGGCGGGGAACCAGGATAAAAATTAGAGTAATTAATGACCACTAGTAACTTGATTACGTGTTTTCTAAATTAAAGTATTCACTGTTTACCCTAAACTTCATGTTTAAAATATCAACTAATCCCCAAATATTTGACTACACAAATAGATCTTAATCACCGTCCTAATAAAATTGGCAAGCCTAATCTAGGATCTACAAGAGGCTAGTTGTCCAATTTAGGATGTGTACACGACTCTGCTTTGTGAAAAAAATAAGTGAAATGCCTAGAGGTTGATGCATGTCCTCCATGCATAATTAATATTAACGTCAAACTCTTGAATGTCTGTTTTCCTTGGACGATGTACTTTAACTTTTATATAGATAAAGTATAAAGTAAAAGAAGTTGACCAAAAGAGAAAAAAGTAAAAGAAATTACGGTAATTGGTCCTCTTTTTTAATTCTGTTGTAATAAGTGTTCTATCTGATATTCAAGATTATGATATTTACCTTTTATGTAAAGCATGTGAACAAAAATTTCTCTGCACCATTGATGTTAAGTTAAACTCTGTTTTGGATGAGCTAATTTTAATTTTACACACTAAATATTTAAAGTTTTTACTAAAAAACGATTATAAGTAATAACTTATCATTATAATGGGATTCACAACCCGAAGAATAATACTAAGTTATTTGTTATAATGTTTTCAAAAGAATCAATAGAACAGAAATTGTTTACAATATAAGTCAGAGGTGTAGCTAGGATTTGACGTTTATGTGTTCTGAAATTTATTATCGTCCTCATAACTCGTCTTAGTTACTGGATTCACAATTAAATATATTTATATATTTTATGAATTTTTAAATACAAATACATAGCTCAAGCAAAGATTACCGGATAATACTCTCTCTCTCTCTGCTCGTAGCTAATACTCTTCCTCCGCCGCTGTTATAAATACAGTCATACTTCTCTATAATAATATCTTTATATAACAACACTGCACTATAAAAGTCGAGTTATTTCGGAACCAAACTTTATGTTCTATTATAATATATATTTTCTATAACAATAATTCGCTATAACATTTAAAAATATTTAGAACAAACGATATTGTTATAAAGAGGTTGTGATCGCTTAAATTTGGATTTGAGGTGTATGTTCATGCTCCATGCACATCCGCCCAGGCGGCAGCTTGGAAAGAAGGGAAAGAAAGGGCGCATGTGGTGTAGTGAGCAGTGCAAATTGGTTTTACAATATCCAAAAACTTCTTTTTGGTGTTGGCACTTTTAGATTTTTGGTCATTCGTTATATATACTCCTATTTGCTCTAATTAACTTAAGGAAAATTTCTTGAAGTTGCCGTTTAAGTTACACACCAACTTTTAGGTTTAAGCCACTTGGAATCCCACCGGATAATTCTCCACGAAGTATGGCAACACCTTATGTCAAAGATTTTCTTTATCATATACTATATGCATACTCTTTTTACTCCAAGAAGACACCCTTATTAGAAAATCATTGATCAATAGTATTAATCATGAAAGATAATTGATTAAATTATTTTTGTTCACACCTTAAGTAGATAACTAATTAATATATGTCTTCTTGGAGTTATAGTAAGTGTGGAATTTGACAAAAGAATTACTTGCTTTGTTGCTTTCCTAAACAAATAAATATCATTTTTTTGTTGAAAAAAAGTGACAGATAAAAAAAGAAGGGTTTTCAATATTCTTTAAAAAAGATATGTAATATTCTTAACCATCAAATATCTGTTTAGTTATGATTCATCTCTCCTAAAATATCATAATTTTTGTTTTCCAAAATATTGAATATTTTGAAAGAAATTTTATTTGTTAGAGTGACTAATAGTTGGACCGAAAGGTATTAATACGTAATATATGTAAATGTTTTAACACACTCTCGCTTATGATTAAAGACTCGTTTGGCCATAGATTTTGCCAAAATATATTTGGATGTTTTTTTGGCAAATACATGTTAGTTCATAAATTTTATCCATATTTGGGTAAATTCTCAAAATCCCAAAACCTAAAACCCAAATCCTGTAGAGAAAGGTGTAACATAATTAGACATAAGAGTAACTTGGTAATTTCATAGTATCAGTTAGTTAGGTAGTTAAGAGCCTAACGGCTATATGAGTTAGTTAACGATAGTTAGCCCCTAATCTCTCTCTATATGTACTGTGTATCAAATCTTTCAAAATAGCTAAGAAATATTCATTTTGCACTCTTCATTCTTCTCTTCACTTTCGTCCCTCTCTCTCAATTCATCATCTGGGTAAAACCCCAAGAACCAGTTCGTGGTATCAGAGCCACAAGCTTCTAAGAGCTTTAAACTCGATCATAAAAATTTCGCAATCTGGTTCAAGAAAAAGTCTATAGAATTTAACAAGCCAATCAAAGATTCTTAGCAATGGCGATTGAAGTACCCGTACCAAAAAATCCAATAAATTCTACTAAGGATCAATCAGGAAGGGCTATGCCAGGTCTTGCACCAAATCTTGACTATAATCATCCCTTGTTCTTGAGCTCATCTGACGTGAGTGGGATTAAAATTATCTCCTTTCAACTAACAGGTATCGAAAACTACTCTTTGTGGTATAGATCTATGAGGGTGGCCTTGTTAGGAAAAAATAAATTGGGTTTGGTGTGGAACTTGTTCCAAAGAAAACTTTTCAGAAACTATGTGGAATCACCGGGAATGAGTAAATGCTATAGTATTGTCTTGGCTAAAGAATTTTGTATCTAGTAGTCTTCTTGGATGTATAATGTATGTATCAAGTGCTCATGTAGTAAACGATCTACACGAGAGATTTGATAAAATAGATGGTTCTAGATCATATAATCTACATAAAAAAATAGCTACTCTAAGCCAAGGAACTGCTTTAGTCTCTGTATAATTTTCAAAGCTTAAAGAGTTGTGGGAAAAGTTTGAAGCCTTAATTCCTGCACCAGGATGTGATTGCCCAAAGTCAAGAGATTTTGTGATTCATTTGCTAAAACTCAAGTTGTTATAATTCTTGATGGGGCTTAATGACTCTTACAGTCAAGCAAGACATCCAAATTCTACTAATGAGTCTTATGCCTTCTGTTAACCAAACATATGATATGGTTATAAGTGATGAAAGTTATAGGGTGCCTATGCTATGCTAAAATAGTTTAACAACATGATAAACTAATGCTTAGACCAAAGCCTTCTACTCATATGGGATATGCATATAATCAGAAGGGGTATTTGTTATATGACATAGCTGATAAAATATTTTTTTGTCAATAGAGATGTCATCTTTAAGGAAGATTGTTTCACTTTTAAAAGCCAGCAGAGCAACATTCAACCTATATTTATTCCTCAAAGCAACAATCAGTCATTGTATAACCTTCACTTTGCTGAAGATCTATCATCATTATACACAAGTCCTGGTACCTTCCTTAATCCCGAAGCAAGCATACACAATCAGCAGAATACAAGTACCACACAGTCAAGTAATTCATTACTCCCTTAATCAACCTCTAAAAAAAACTTGATCAAACAAGCATCATCAACTCAATGACTACATGATTCACTTCCTTCAGAACTAGTACAACAGTTAGTTCAACAGACAGCAACTACACAAACACCAATGACTCAACAGTCTCAGACTATCCCAGCTATATCTTCAGGAGAGTCAGAACTCAGAAAATCCTACAGAGGCAAGAAACCACCTATATGGATAAAAGACTTTGTATCACTCAATGTTCATCAAGATGAACCTTATGCACTATCAAAGTTTCTGACTTTTGACAATATCACACCCAAATACAAAGCTTACATAGCAGCAACATCAAATATCATTGAACTAACTACCTACTCTGAGGCTGCAAAACAATCACACCTGGGACATAGTTCCCTTACAAGTAAGCAAAAATCCTATAGGCTGCAAGTGGATCTACAAAGTTAAATATAAAGCCACATGTGAAATGGAGAGATTTAAAGCCAGATTAGTAGCAAAAAAGTTCAGTCAAAACGAAGGTATAGACTACCAAGGAACCTTTTCAGATGTAGTTAAAATGAAGACTGTAAGGATTGTCCTAGATTTAGCTACGACTAAAAATTGACATATTCACCAGCTGAATGTATATAATGCCTTTCTACAGGGCGATTTGTTTTATGATATCTATATGCAACTACCTCAAGGTTTCACAAGTTAGGGGGAGAACAGACCAGTCTGCAGACTTGTAAAATTCTTGTATGGATTAAAGCAAGTCCCAGGACAATAGAATGCTAAATTAATAGAGTCTTTGGTCAGCTCTCATTTTCAGCAAAGTCAACATGATCACTCTCTATAGTACTTGTCTATGTCGATGATATGCTTATCACAAGTGATTGTCTAAACTTAATAAATAAATAAAAACAAGCCTACAACAAGCTTTCAAAATGAAAGATCTAGAAGAACTGAAATACTTCCTAGGCAAAGAATTTGCTAAGTCCAAACAACGAATTCTAACGCATCGAAGGAAATATGCATTAGAGGTTATTTCTGAAACTGGCCTTGCAACTACTAAACCAGTTACCACTCCTCTGGACTTTAATATGAAACTTACAACCAGAGAATATGATGACATATCAAGAAGGCAGAGTCTGCTGCATGTTTAGATGAAGATTGAAAGATCAAGCTTCATACCAAAGGTCGATAGGTAAGCTTTTATATCTTACAATGACAAGACCAGACATCTTCTTCAGTGTACAAACACTCAGTCAATTTCTATAAAGAGCTAAGAAATCTCACATGAAAGCAACCTTAGGAATTGTGAGAAACATCAAAAATCAACCTGGGCAAGGCATCTTACTCTCTAGCAAATGTAACGACACAATGTCAGCATATTGTGATGCCGATTGGGTAGACTGTCCAAATTCTAGAAAATCAGTCTCATGTTATTTGATTAAATTTGGGAACTCACTAATAGCATGGAAGTCAAAAAAAGCAAACCAAAGTGTCAAGAAGCTCAGCCGAAACTGATTACAGAAGTCTTGCTTCTACAATAGCAGAAGTAATTTGGATGACAAGATTCTAGAAGGAAATTGGAATTGAGTTTGAACTGCCTATTGAAATCTTCAGTGACAGTAAAACAATTATGCAAATTGCAGCAAATCTTGTCTACCATGAAAGAACAAAACATATAGAAATCGATTGCCACTTTATCAGGGAGAAAATCATTCTAGGATTAGTTAAGACATCATACATTTCTACTAGGAACAACCTGCAGACATACTGTCTAAAGGGATCAACAAGGTTCAACATCAATAGCTTTCTTCCAAGCTAGGAATTCTGAATGTTTTCTCAGTACCTAACTTGAGGGGGAGTGTAGAGAAATGTGTAACATATTTAGACATAAGGGTAAACTGGTAATTTTACTATATCAGTTAGTTGGGTTGTTAAGAGCATAACGACTATATGAGTTAGTTAACAATAGTTAGCCCCTAATCTCTCTCTCTATATATATTGTGTATCAAATCTTTCAAAGTAGCTAAGAAATATTCATTCTACACTCTTCTCTTCATTTTTATCTCTCTCTCTCAAATCTTCATCTGGGTAAAATCCAAAGAATTAGTTCACCAATTTTGGCCCAAAATATTATTATTACAGTTTTTAAAAATTATCCCAAATTTTTTTATTTTATAAAAGAGTCCACCATTTATTATTTTGTAACAATGTTGTTTCGTTTTCTCGATCATCTGATAGCGCATTATGTAGTTCATTATAAAAATGATAATTTTGTACCAAATTTATTTATGTTCAGGACTATAATTTGCGATAATATAATAAATGTTATTGATAAGGTATTGTTGGGTATTTGTGATAGTTTTTAGAACTTGTGAGTATAAGACATGTTTCATGTTTTAAAAAAAAGTGAAATATATTTTGAAAACCGACGTCCAAACACATCTTTATCTCCAATCCAAAATTCACCCAAATTAATTTTTTCAAATAAATTTGAGAATGTACGGCGAAACACTAGCTAAGATATCGCAGGTTAGTTGATAATTTTTTAAGTCCCCCTCAAACCAACATATCTTAATTACGATTAAAGCGTTCATCTTAATATGAAAACCGTATCCATCAAACTTAATTTTCTGTTTGGAGTCCAGAAAAGGTAACCTTATTCTAGTATACATTTGGCATTTGGGTAGCACAAAATTGAAAGCTCAAAGTTCTGGAACTCCAAATCTTGAAATTCACTTTCTAAGCTAATATAATATCAGTAAATTAAAAAGAAAATTATATTACCATTTATCGTCTAATTTATTCATTATGACTTCTAAATTTGCTTTTTCCTTTTTCCTTTTTTACCCCTTGTAGGGTTGAGAGGGTCTTTAAAATTGGAAAGTCTTTATAATATCCTTATAAAAGAAAATTCAATGACCAATTAGATTTATAATAACAAATTACAAGAAATTCATACACAAGAGGCTGCAGCTGTCCATAAAAACTAGACAATTTCAACGTTTTGATGCAATGATATAGATACCGTTCAACAACTTGGAATACTGATATTCGCAATCAATTTAATTTAAAATTCTTAGATGAATGTCTCAATGTCTTTTAGAACTCGACTCAGACGAAAAACAAAAATATGATTATTTTTTCTGTACATTTTTATATTCCATATGCATATGTAAAGGGGATATTTGTTTCCTCTATCTAATCATATTTGAAAGTCCAATAATTTTTCTTTGACGACTATTTTTTCAAGAATTTATAAACTATGGTAATTGAAGTGCTAAGGGAGACAAGTGACCCTTGTTTCGAAATGAAAAAAAGAAAAAAAAAAAATTGTGAGTGATACCAATTAATTGAGATAAGTTAGGTTTTAGTCATGTACACTTTCAGTACTGTACTTCCATATTTGCTAGCAGTTTTTCAGTGATGAAGAGAGTTTTCATTGCTAGAGAAATTAGTGATTTATAATATTGAAATGAGATTGCTTAAATGGATAAAGAGATGTACTGTGAGAATGTATAGAGTCAAAGAAAGTATTGAGGAATAATGATTGTTGGTGTTGTCGTAGTCTTTTTTTAAAACAAATCCAAAATACTCTTAGATATAAACATTATAATTTGTTGTAATTATGTAAATTTTGTTATAAGAAAATAAGAAACAACTTGTATACGGTTAAAATCGGGTCCACCTGATTTTACTATTTGGCCGAGATTGGGAGGTTGCATCGAAGGACAGCTTCGTAACGAAACAGACTAAAGCACAAGGATAAGGTACCGAGTGCAGAATCGAGGTACCTGTCAAGATCGAGGCGAGTAGCAATCGGAGCCAAATGAGACAGACATCGAGTAAGATCGAAGATAGCACAATAACAGAAATGCGAGATATCCGCGACTGGTCGAGGATCATGGCGTGAATCACAAAACGGGTCAAATCAGAAACGATTAATCAGCTAATCATGGGATTTCCTTCTATAATTAGAGTTATACCATAAGTAGAATTCCTCTACTATATAAAGAGGAGTTCTAATCATTTGTATGACACATTGTTCACAGATATCAAAGCAATATAATTTCCTTTCTCGCTTACATTCTTGTTCATCAGCTTGTTACATTTTTAATAGTTCTTGCACTAACCAGTTCGGGGTTACTCTAACTCGAGGGCTAGGTTCTGTTCAAATCTTCTTTACTTCACTGTTGATTACTATTATTAATCTTCTTATTTATCAGTTGGTGTTAAGTGAAATCACATACCTTAAAACCACGATATAATTTTAATTGTTATCCAAATTATAGAGTAAACAGTTCGGCGCCCACCGTGGGGCTAAGGATAATAGTGATTGCTTAATACTGACTCCGATAATCCACATTAATTTACGCTTGTTCTTGTAAGTGTTTTTGTTTTCAGGATAAAACATATTAAACTCACAAACAGCACCCACACATGGTGACAACGACCTTGGATTTCACGGGGAAAACGACAATATAGCGGCCCTAGGGGTCGAGGTGCCTCAGGCTGATCTCGAGGAAGTACCGATTGCAAATCTCGTCGACGTCAGTTCACATATCGCCCTAAATGCAAATTTGCGATGATCCCGAAGGTAACATACGCAGGGAAGTTCGATCAGGTGGTCGAGGTACGCAGGGTGGACAAGATGGTGGAGTTAGCCTCCAATTAATATTTGAAATGTTACAGGCTCAACAAGCCGCTATAGCATAACTACAAAATCAGCACCGAGCACCAAGTGGGATCGAACCAGAAGTTGTCCATAAGACCGAGCTTGTGCCGGAGAGATCGAACGCCAATGAATCGGGGACTGACCCCGCCATTATGAAAATGCTTGAGGAGTTCACTAAACGGATTGAATCAGGAGAAAAGAAAATCGAGGCAAATGATAAAAAGGTAGAAACATACAACTCCCGGGTTGACCAAATACTGGGGCACCACCGATTCGAAAAGGTATGGATTCGAAGAAGTTCGTGCAGAAGCCTTTCCCTCCAAGTGCGAAGTCCACCCCAAGAAAATTTCGCATGCTAAAAGTTCCCAAGTATAATGAGACGACCGATCCTGATGAGCATGTCACCTCCATGCATGCGCTATAAAAGGAAATAATTTAGAAGATGATGAGATTGAATCTGTTCTATTAAAGAAATTTGGGGAAACTCTATTGAATGGGGCAATGATATGGTATCACAATCTGCCACCTAATTCCTTCGCATGCTTGCAAACTCTTTTGTAAAGGCACATGCCGGAGAAATAAAGGTTGCGAATAGGAAGTCAGACCTCTTCAAGGTAAAACAAAAAGACAACAAAATGTTGAGGGAGCTCGTATCTCGGTTCCAGATGGAACGCATGGAACAACCGCTGATCAGGCGATTGGGTTGTTCAAGACTTTACTCAATGTTTGAACGAACGAAGTTCGGTGGCATCACGATAACTGAAGCAAAATTTAATTGAATATCCGGCGGTAACCTGGGACGATGCACATAATCGGTACCAGTCAAAGATCAGGGTCAAGGATGATCAGCTGGGGACCCCTTCCGGTTCTGTTTATGAGAATAGGCCCATCGGCAGAAATCAGAGAGATAAACACGCTGATCCCACAGAGGCCCCATGATTATCAAAATACAACTTCAGCATCGATGCATCAGGTATTGTGTCAGCTATTAGGAGAATCAAAGATACTAGATGGCCCAGCCCCTACAGACCGATCCTTCCCAAAGAAACCCCAACCAAATATGCAAATACCATGGTACCCATGGTCAGAGAACCGAAGACTGCAGACAGCTGAGAGAGGAAGTGGCTCGTCTATTCAACGAGGGGCACCTTCGAGAATCCCTGAGCGATCGAGTTAAAAACCATTTCAGAGACAGGGATGCAAATAGGAACAATGAGCAGGAAGAACCACAACGCGTGATTCATATGATCGTTGGTATGGTCAATATTCCACAAGGGCCTATGTTCAAATGCAGTAAAGTATCAATCACCAGGGAAAAATGAATAAAATTGATCCAGGGAGCTCGGCCAATATTATTCCATCCAGGGTCGTGGAGCAGCTCGACCTATGAGATCAGATCGTACCCGCATCTCGGGTTCTCAATGGTTACAACATGGAAAGAGAAACAACTAAAGGTGAAATCATTTTACCAGTAAACGTAGTTGGGACCATTCAAGAAACCAAGTTCCATGTGATCGAGGGCGATATGAGATATAACGCCCTACTCGGAAGATCCTGGATTCGTAACATGAGGGAAATTCCTTCAACCCTTCACCAAATGATGAAATTCCCGACACTGGATGGAGTAAAAAAGGTGTATGGGGAAAAACATGCTGCAAAAGAAATGTTCGCGGTCGATGAAGTGATACCGATATTGATGCTTTCATCAACAAAGGGATCGGAGTCCAAAGGAAAACATGAAGCTAAATAGCGACCACAGTCACCAGCCTCGACTCAATTAGAGAAGCAGGGAACGGACGAGGACGATGACTACTGGATCCCTCGATCCTTCATAATCCCAAATGATTTCGATGCCACCAAATCAATAGTGGAAGAGCTGGAACAAGTCATACTGATCGAGCACCTACCCGATCGAAAGGTATACCTGGGTACGGGGTTAACCCCCGAACTTAGGGAAAAACTCATTAAATTTATTATTAATAATATGGATTGTTTTGCTTGGTCCCACCTAGATATGACAGGGATCCCGCGGAGATCACCACATATCGATTGAGCTTGGACCCGAAGTTCCGCCCAGTAAAACAAAAGAGGAGGCCCCAGTCCGAAGTAAAACGTGCATTTATTAAGGACGAGGTAACTAAACTTCTCAATATATGATCCATTTGGGAAGTAAAATATTCCAAGTGGTTAGAAAACGTAGTTTGTTGACCCATGTTACTGCATAGTTTTGAAGATTGACAAAAGGCTGACCAGTTGAACCAGGTCCATCAGAGCACATATCTTGAACTAACTAGCTAGCACATGAACCGTATATGCTTAGGAAATATTTTGAATATGAAATATCAATGAACCAAGAGATTGTCTCCTAGTGCGAAAAGGTTGCAAACTGATCTGATTAATTGAAGACGAATTCAGCAAGGAAAGTAACAAAAGAAAGGAAGTTGAGTTTGATTCGAATTGGTTCACCCAGGTAGAGTTGAACTGGAATTGGAAGACAAGCTCAACGACTGACTCTATAAATACTTGATGTATTTCTGCTGGAATTTAAGACGCACAAAGCTGAAGTGAATCAAAGTCTGCAAGCAAAATTCCCAGAGTTATTTCTACTAGCAGAATCATTGTGCGAAGAAAAGGCTACAATTCAACTAGAAGAACCAGTTTCATCTGATTGTTTATTGAGTCTAGTTGATTGTAGTAGGAGTTTTTCATATTGTATCTTTCAGCTTTCATAGAAGCAATTGTAATAGGTACGTATTGTTCAAGTTAGAGTTAACTTGAGGTGTGTAGAAATTAGCTAGGGGCTAGTTACTACAAAGGGATTAGAGTTAATCCTAGGATTACAAAAGAGTTTATTTTGTAAGTCCGTTTGGCTCAGAGTTTTTAGTGAAGAGTTGAGCAAATCCTACTGAGGACTAGGTCGTGGTTTTTTCATCTTTTGAGCCAGGTGTTTTTCACGTAAAAATCTCTGTGTTTTTACTTTACTGCTTTTTATTATCCCGCAACAGTAGTAGTTGAAACACCAAGAAAAACCAGGTTCTTCTACTGAGACAACACTCGAAAATTGGGTACCACACAAAGTAACCTATCTTCTTGTGTGGTATTGAAGTCCAAAACATCAATTGGTATAAGATCAGGTTATCCTTGAAAGGCTAAAACCTTGGAGAAGATCAAGATGAGTGCACCACCTGGAAATTGGGAAGGTCAATCAACTGCAAGGCCACCACTCTTCAATGGCCAGTACTACTCATGGTGGAAAAATAGGATGAAGGATCACCTAATTGGAGAAGACTATGAACTCTGGGACATAGTCACTGATGGTCCTCTAGCTACCATGATGAAGACTGCTGAAGGTATAGAT